>PISX010003617.1:0-134509 GCA_004024625.1 Mellivora capensis | reverse complement strand
AAATAAATAAATAAAATCTTAAAAAAAAAAAAAAAAAAAGATGACTCAACTTCTATTTCTCATCCCAGATATTTACCCAGCTTAAGAAGATGCCCATTAAACTAGTGGCTTCTTAATATATCTGGGGCATTTTATCACAAAAAGTCAAGGTTAGAGCCATCTGAATTAAATAAGTTCTCTCCCATTAGAGGAATTGAACTTTTGGAAGGAAGCTAATTGGTAGGTTCTACAATCACTCATCTCTAAAATTGCAAGGCACTTTTCTTTATTATGTTATATTGAAATGACATACTCTTGAGAAGTTAGTTAACTTTTTAATATCATCAAAGCCAGGCAGCACATTATTTTATTTTTAAATCAATATCCTGGCTCACTTCACAGAACTCTGAGCAGACTTATTGATGGATCACCAGTCTGGGATCCTGGCACAGGAATTCTAGAGACCTGCCACAGTACAGAGCAGGATTAATTAGGAAGGCTATGATAATCTGATCATGCCATTTTTGAAAGGAAAAGTTCATCTCATTAATTAGAAAATTACGGTGGGAACCCAGGGCATTTCTGGGAATTGATGGTCATGAGGGAAAACTAAGAACTTCAGATTTTGTTTACTCTTATTATGCCTAGCCCTTAATCATGAACCAGTCATTAGTTGCTCATTTATCCTCTGGATCTCCATTTTGTTGAACTTGCTCTAGTGTTGACCTCACTTCCCCCATCCTTTTCCAATCCTGCCACCATCACTACCGCAGCCACCATAATCTTGCCATTTGAAATTAATCTGGAGGAAAGTAGGTGGGAGGAAGTTGACCAACGAACACCTGGGATGTAGCATATGGGAGGAGGACTTTGAAAAAAACTGCATAAAGCCTTTCCATTCTCAGAAGACTATACACTAACATAGTTTAATCATATTTAATACTGTTAGTTGATAAAACAGATGCTAAAATCTGGTGAAGTCCATGTGAATGCCTCAGCACTCATGAAAAACAAAACTGGACCAGTATACTTCAGCTCAATAGTGGGAACTATCCTTCCGGCAGGCAGAGCCAAGTTTCCTGCTAATAAGAGAAATATTCTTTCCTTTTCTTTTCTTTCTCTCTTTCTTTTTGCTTTTTTTCCCCCGTCTCTTTCTCCTTCTTTTTTTTTTGGTCGTCTTATCCCCATGCTGTACACTATATCATTACATCCCCAGGACTTATTTATTCTATAATTGGAAGTTTATACTTTTGACCACCTTTACCAATTTCACCCATATTCCTTTATTTATAAAGGATTAGACCATGTTGAATATTTTAAAAATTGCCTTCTAAACAGTTATTAGTTGATTGCCTGGCAGTTCCATTGGTAGGAAAATTATACTAGAACTGAGCCATTGTTCATCTTCCCACCTTCCCTGGACTCCAGCCCATTCTCCTGCCTGAAAACATGTGCAGAGGCAAAGAGCAATATCTTTTCTTGTAAATTCATTAGATAGTCCTCTTTCCCATTTTCCTGGGACTGAAATACTAAAACAGAGACTCATAGCATTTCTGGATCTCCAATTCTAACACTGGAAATTATAGGAAAATTTGCCTATGAGATTAAGCTACAGAGAGAAATCACCAGACTCATCATTTAAAAGAAGTAAACATGGGGCACCTGGGTGGCTCAGTCACTTGAGCTTCTGACTCTTGGTTTCGGCTCAGGTCATAATCTCTAGGTTGTGGGATCAAGCCCAGGGAATCTATTTGGGCGTTTGATCCTTCTGCCTCTCCCTGCAGTCACAGGCATACTTTCTCTTCCTGTCTCTCTCTCTCTCTACCACAAATAAGTAAATCTTTAGAAAAGTAAAAATAAAAGAAATGGACTAGCATGAGGAATGGGAAGTACATGTCCCTTTATGATATTATTTTCTTACAAGAAACATATAGTAACCTTTGAAATACCATATTGTATTATCACTATAATTCAGAAGGATGTTGTATCTAAGGAATGGGGAAAATCCAAGGTCAGGAAAGAATGGAGAAGATTGGAAGTCTAATTTGATAAACTCAGAGGAATGTGGAGATGGAAAGAAGGACAAGAATGTGGGGGACAGTATCACAAGGGTTTAGCCTGGTCTAGAAGTCCCTCAAGTCTGGATCCGAATCCTTGCTCTGCCTAAATTGGCAACCTACAGAATTATGTAGCCTTTTTAAGACTTTTTTCCCATCTATAAAGTAGAATCAATAATAATAGTATCTGAGTCATAGGGTTGTTGTATGATTTAAATGAAAAAAATGTATGTAATGGGGGCACTTGGGAGGCTCAGTTGGTTAATCTTAGTTAATCTTAATCTCAGCTCAGGGCTTGATCCTGGGGTTATGAGTTCAAGTCCCATGAGAAAGAAAGAAAGAAAGAAAGAAAGAAAGAAAGAAAGAAAGAAAGAAAAGAGAGAAAGAAAGAAAGTTAATTAATTTGTATGTAATGAATGTGACTCAGGGCTTGGCAGTTAGAAAACACCTAATAAATATTACTGCGGATATTGTTGTTGGTGCTGATAAAAATGATGTTGGTAATGGCAATAAAAGATTCAGAAACATGAGCACACTTGTGGTGAGAATTGTGGAACGAGAGAATGAAGTAGACAGTCAGCAGCAACATGTCAGAAAGGATGTTTTGGCCACAAGCAATAGAAAACCCCACAAAAGTAGTATAAGCAATGAGGAAATTCATTGACTCACACACACACAAAAAAAGATGTCCCAAGGTAGGGAAGCCTCTTAACCATATCAGCAAGATCCAAACTCTCTCCCTCTCTGAATTCCACTGTCTCAGAGGGTGTCAGCTAATCCCCTCAAGTCAACCAGATGGCTTCAATAGCTCTAGGCCTCACATCCCCACATACTAACGTCTGCACCAAAAAAAGGTGGGGTGGGAGGCTCTCTCCTTGCAATCCACTTTTTGAAGCAAAGAAACCTTGTCCAAAAACACTCCTAACCCAACAGACTACCCCCATTGTCTCATTGGTCAGAACTAAGTTCCATGCTCATCCCTAAACAAGGACGGTGGGACACTAGGATTTCCACTAGGCTGTCTATCTGTCCTAGCAGTTAACATAGTAGAGTTACAGGAAAGTAGACTTCTGGCAAGCCATGTTCTCTGACTTAAGTTTGTGTGTCCATCAGCAATGTGTCCAGGTGCTCATGACAGGAAACACAACCATCCCTGCCATAGGTTGTTACGGGAACTTACTACCCAGAAGTCCCAAGCTTGTGCAACTTGTCAGCAATGCCATCGGGAACCCAGATTCTTTCTTTCTTTCTTCTCTGCCGTTCTTAGCATGTGGGAGTTCCTTGTTAGGCTTGTCTTTTGCTGTACCTCTAAACATCAAATCTGCATTTCAGTGAGGAACTTTCGTGAGAAGGAAGGGAAAGGGGCAAAGAAGCAAAAGGGATTCTCCTGGTGGAGTCTGCCTTTTTGTTCCAGAAGCGACTCTGTCTCCAGGAACTTGGGCCTACATCTTACTATGCCAGAACTAGCTGTCAGGTAGACCAGAAATTGAGTCATTTTAGCTGGATACATTGCTGCCCTCAGCAAAACCCAAGTTCAGTTTCTAGAGAAAAATGGAAGAAAACAGATATTAGGATACTAGCAGCATTGGTTATACTCATAAAATGAGAAATAAAGAAGATAGACATTTAAAAATATCAAACACCCTGCAAATTTAAAATCAGTCTCCTTAGTAATCCTTGGGTATAAGAGGAAATAAGAATTATAATGCCATCCATACCAATCATAATTATTACCATATAATAATCTATTAAACTTTATATAATTCAATAAAGTAATTATATAATAATATATGCAAAAAGTATACAAAATAACCCCAAAGTGCTAGAGTTAAGATTTGGGATTTTTTTTTTAAGATTTTATTTATTTGTTTGACAGAGAGAGAGATCACAAGGCAGAGAGGCAGGCAGAGAGAGAGAGGGGGAAGCAGGCTGTCTGCTAAACAGAGAGCCTAATGTGGGGCTTGATCCCAAGACCCTGAGATCATGACCTGAGCCAAAGGCTCAACTAACTGAGCCACCCAGGTGCCCCTGGGATTTTATTTTTATTACTTTTTAAATAAAAATAAAGAAATTAATTGAGGAAACTATAAAAAAACCCCACAAAATTAACCAAATAAAAAAGGAAGTAGAAATGAGTTATGGTAAATCAGAAATCAATTAATTACAAAATTAAAGAGAATTACAATTGATAAATACCAAGTCTGTTTTTTGAAAAGGCCAGTAAAAAAAAAAAAAAAAACAATAAGAGGGACGCCTAGGTGGCTCAGTTGGTTGGACGACTGCCTTTGGCTCAGGTCATGATCCTGGAGACCCGGGATCAAGTCCTGCATCAGGCTCCCAGCTCCACGGGGAGTCTGCTTCTCCCTCTGACCTTCTCCTCGCTCATGCTCTCTCTCACTGCCTCTCTCTCAAATAAATAAATAAAATCTTTAAAAAAAAAAAACAATAAGAGACACAAACCATAGGCAAATCTAACCAAGAAAAAAAGGGAGAAAGTGAAAATATAATGCATTAGAAATTAAATACAGTCATGGATAAAGAGGAAAATTTTTTACTTGTAAGGCATGTATAATTTTTCAGTGATAAATGTGATGACTTTGATCAAAATAATAATTTCTATACAGATATAAATTACTACAATTGACTCAGAAATAAGTTAAACTTTTTTTAAAACAATAAAAATGGTAAAAAATATGTAACTAAAGAAAAACTCAATTTTTTAACGAAGTTGGGACAACCATATACTGAAACCTATTGAAGGAAAGACGAAAGGAAGGAAGGAAGAAAGGAAGGAAAGAAGGAGAAGGGAAGGGAAAAGGAAAGAAATAATGAATCACACTACAAACATAACACAAAGTAAGATATGAGTATATTAAATCTGGCTCTAATTTAAATAATTCATCACTACCAGAAAAATAAGAATTCTGAAATACTAGAAAAATCTGTATATAAATAATCATATTTACAAACCCAATGAAAAAAAGAAGGTATATAAATCATTTGGACAGATGTCAATAAAAGTATCCAATAAATAAAATATCCATCCTGGAGAAAAATTAAAAGCTTATAAATAGAAGGAAATTTCCTGGATATAGTAAAAATTATCAGAAATCACTATTAAATATGATCAACGATAAAACAAAATTATTTTCAGAAACAAGACAAGAATACTTGATTTTACCACAATTACTCAACATTGTTGTCAATGCTCTTTCAATGCATTTAGAAAAACAGAAGAATTAAGAGATATTCATAACACACAAGAAGATAAATCATTTTTGTGGCACATGAAATGCTAATCTGAGCTATGCTATGCTAATCTCTGGAAAGTCATAAAGACCCAATGAAAAATTGATAAAACTAACAGTGCTCATTCAAAAAATATTATTAGTTCTACCATAACAACCGGGAAAAGTTTCTATTCAGGTCACCTGGGTGGCTCAGTCAGTTGAGCATCTGCCTTTGGCTCAGGTTATGATCCTAGAATTGAGCCCTGTGATGGGCTCCCTGTTCAGCAGGGAGTCTGCTTCTCCCTTTCTCTCTGCCCCTCTCACCACTTGTGTTCTCTCTCTCTCTCTCTCTCTGTTTCTCAAATAAATAAAACCTTTTTTTAAAAAAGTTTCTATTCATAACACACAAACAAGAACAACAAAAATTACATAGGTATAAACTCAAGATACATGATATATATAGAACCTAGACAAAGAAAACTGCAAAGTTTTGCTGAGAGGCATAAAAGAAACTTAAGAAAACCAAGAAATAAGCTATATTCCTTATATGGAAATTTTGATAATGTTGTAGTTCTCTCCAAAATTATGAAATTAATGCAATAATAATCAAAAACCCAAAGTAATTTTTTGGAACTTAAAGTACTTCTAAACTCATTGAGATGAACAAACTTAAAGGAGCCAAGAAATTTTTGAAAATGGTAAAGGATTCCATAGCAGATATCAATTTATTAGAGTCATAATATTTAATATAGCATAGCACTGGCACAGGTATTGATAGAACAATGGAACATAATAGACCAAAAGAGATCTAATTTTATAAGAATTTAGTAGGTAATACCGTGAAAGCATTAGTTGTTCAATAATTGGTCACGGGGCAACTGGCTAAACATTGGAAAACTCTCTAATCTCACTCTCCTTACTCCAAAATAAATTCTAAATAGAATTTTATTTCTAAATAATTCTAAATGGAGCTTAATAAAATTTTATAATACATATGTCTTTATTTTGTTTGTAAAAAATATATCATGGATACAATTAAAAGGTAAATGACTCCCCCCACAAAAAAAGTAAAGGACAACCTGGAAAAAATTATTAAATAGGTACAACAGAGAAAAAGTTAAATACTTCACTGACTAAAATGTTTTTATAATTTTATAAGTTGCTTTTTTTTTTTTTTAAGAAAGAAAGCATGTGAATGGGACAGGGAGGGACAGAGGGAGAGGAAGAGAGAGAGATTCTTAGCAGGCTCCACACTCAGTGGAGCCCAACTCGGGGCTCGATCTCACAACCCTGAGATCAGGACGCGAGCCAAAACCGAGAGATCAGATGCTTAACTGACTGAGCCACCCAGGCACCCCTATAAGATTTTTTTTTAAGGCAAAAAAAAATTTTTTTTTAGATTTTATTTATTTATTTGACAGAGAACACAGGTAGGCAGAGAAGCAGGCAGAGAGGAGGAAGCAGGCTCCCTGCTGAGCAGAGAGCCTGATGCGGGGCTCGATCCCAGGACCCTGGGATCATGACCTGAGCCGAAGGCGGAGGCTCTAACCCACTGAGCCACCCAGGCGCCCTGCAAAATTTTTATTGGAAAAATAAAAAATACAAATTGCCAAAGAAAACCCATGAAGTAATATTTGATCTTCATTAATAATAAAAGAAATTCAAAATATATACAGTGGTGAAACAACTTGTCCTATCAGTTTGGCAGAAATGCAAAAAAAAAAAAAAAAAAAAAAGAATAGTCCTGGAAAGGGTGAGAGAATGAGCACTTTCTGAAAGACAATTTAGTAATATGTATCAAAGCCCTAAAATGGGGAGTTTTGACCCTACAAGTCTATGTCCAGGAATTTATACCAAAGGATTTTCATTTTTTAAAAGTATTTAAAAAGATGTCCATTGAAGCAATGTTTATGACAGCAAAACTAGAAATGTTCAAAGTATGGAAAAATAGGGGATTAGTTGCATAAAGCATGGTAAATTATACACTAGAACTCCACTAACCATTAAAAATGATGGGCGCATGACAAAAATATCAAACCCTATTTCGGGGCGCCTGGGTGGCTCAGTGGGTTAAAGCCTCTGCCTTCAGCTCAGGTCATGATCCCAGAATCTGGGATCAAGCCCCGCATCGGGCTCTCTGCTCAGTGGGGAGCCTGCTTCCCCCTCTCTCTCTGCCTGCTTGTGATCTCTGTCTGTCAAATAAATAAATAAAATCTTTAAAAAAAAAAAAAAACCTATTTCAAAGTGAATGAGAAAGCAAACCCCTAATGGAAACTGTGGTTAACTCTGAGTGGCTGGACTGTAAGAATTCATTTTCCTCATCGTATTTCTATTGTTTTTGATGAACATATGCTATATTTGCAACTTCACTGCTAAGTTTAACATAAGGGAAGTTAGTGCCAAGTGCAAAAGACCTTGCATTTCCAGCTAAGGTTCTTAGAGCCCGAAAAATCCAGACAGGACATCTTCAAATGTCAAGGAGCTTACTCCTGGCTGATTCTCTTCCATTCTCCTCTCCATTGCTCAGAATGAGCTCAGCAGCTCCCAAATGAGGTCTAAAAAGGGAAGAAATCGGCCGAGGCTTGCATTCCCACCCTGGAAAACCTCTGGCCCCAACAAGTTGAGTGTGTGAGTGGAAAACATCGCTCAGAGAAAGCCTGTGTAACAGTCCATTTTCTCAGAATGAAGTTGAGCGATCCAGGAACTCGGCGTGTTTTCATTTGCTAAGGTTCCATGACCAAATACCACAGCCTGGCGGGCTTCAACAGCAGAAATGTATTTTCTCACCCTTCTGGAAGCTGGAAGTCTCAGACGGAGGTGTTGGTCAGCAGGGTTGGCTTGCTGACCTCCTTCTCCCCGTGTCCCCACATAGTCTTCCCTCTCTGGGTGTCTCTGACCAATTATCTACTTCCCATAAAGACTCTAGTCATTTTGGATCGGGTCCCCATGATGTCGTCCTTTAACTGAATTACCTCTTTAAAGACCCTACTTTCAAGTACAGTCACAGACTGAGTTGCTGGGGGAGGGGAGGGGTTAGGACTTCAACATACAAGTGTGGGGGGAACACAACTCAGCCCACAACACAGGGTCATCCTGAGATTTCGGTTATTCCAGCTGGGAATGGGTGGCCTGAAGGTGGGTCTCATCTAGGATGATAAGCAGTACAGTAGTTACCCTAGGCTTCTGAGATGCTCTTTACAGAAGTGCTATCCTATCTTCAAGACACTTGGGATCTAGGTTTGGAGATGAGACATCATCATCACATTTGTTAAATGAGGACTAAGCATTGTTCTCGTTCTATGAGGCCATGGGTTGAATTCTCTACATTGGGGTGGTACAGTAGATGAGAAGAAAGTTTAAAAAGCCCCTTTCTTGGGGCGCCTGGGTGGCTCAGTGGGTTAAAGCCTCTGCCTTGGGCTCGGGTCATGATCTCAGGGTCCTGGGATCAAGCCCCACATTGGGCTCTCTGCTCAGCAGGGAGTCTGCTTCCCCCTCTCTCTGCCTGCCTCTCTGTCTACTGTGATCTCTGTCTGTCAAGTGAGTAAATAAAATATTTAAAAATAAATAAATAAAATAAAAAACCCCTTTATGGACTTTGGGGAGCCAAAGAATCTTCTACATCCAGGTCCACGGAAGATTGGAGCAGAGAAGTAAATCCTATTATGTCCTGCACATAGAAACTGATGAACAGGATTAATTCAAATTCCTGCTGTATAAATGAATGAACAGACTCCAGCTTCTCTGTAGCTCATAAAAACTGACCCAGAGTAAACTTCTCTTTCCTTCCAAATCTTGACACATTAGCCACGCCTCTGAAGCCAAAACCAAAACAAATGATCGGACTTTACTGGCGCACCATATAACCTGAAATTACCGAAATTGACCAGCAGGTGGTGCCCTTGCACCAGCAAGGCAAAGAGTCCTTCCTCGCTCCCAGTGTGAAAATGATGAGCCACAGGAGGAGCAAAAGGAAGAAAGAAACTGATGATTCCTGTGGATGCTTAAACGGTAAGAAATTCAAGTGAGTCAATGAAAGTAATAAACTGCCCCTATTAGAACTTAAAACAAAGAGGCTCTGGGGCCTTATCAAGTCCCATATCTTCTCTAAGGCTTACTTGCATGTTCAGCAATCCCCCGCTTAACTACCTCTATCCTTAATCAGCTATAAGGAGCCGTTGAGGAAATTAGAAGTAATTTATATTAAGAAATGTTGAGACTGGGTCTTAACAGAAAACCAGTTCATGAACCAGAATATCTCATCAACTTCCAAATGTTTTATTATTCCAGTTATTTTCTTAAAGGCTTCTGGAATGCCCATCCTGTCATATCCTTTGTTAAATGAAAAATAACAATTACTTTAGTACATCAGGAAATCTACCTGATGCCTTTAAATATCAAAATTACCTAACCTCTCTCTCTGACCAAACTACTAGGCAAGCTTCTGATTATAATATGCTTCCCCATAGCTTTCCTCTAGGTAAAGGATGAGATAGCATTATTCCCACAGTGTACTAAGAACTGTGCTAAATCCTGTACTTGTAATTCTCCAACTAAGCCCCTTTCTTCTTCTATAAAATGGTGTTAATAAATGAGACTTATAGAGGATTGATTTGCTCAAGGTCATGGTGAAAGCTGTCAAATCCATGCTAATTCTAGAGTTCATTTCTCAGCAAGTCCTTCTGTGACCCACTTTGCAACACTCCCCACCACATTCTCTGCTTTGTCCTCCTAATGCTTATCACCATGTAACATTTTACTTGTTCTGTTTTGTCATTGTTGTATCCCTAGCACCTGGGACAGTGCCAGGCACACAGTAGGTACTCCATAGAATTTGTTGAATATTTACTTCCATCTCTGTCAACTTGGAAAAAGAGAGCCCGAATCTACCCTTGAAAGAAGGATCCACTTTAGGGTGTACACACCCCGAATTTCTGAGCGAGAACAATAAGGGGCACACACTGGACCGTGGTGATTTCACAAGTAGTGACCAAGTAATGTCTAAGGAGATAGGTCGCCTCCTCCAACCACAGAGTCTGTCTTTTCCCTTAGAAATTTCTACAGCTACAACTAGGTGAACGCCAGTCATGTGTGCCAGCCATTGTTCAATGATCTACATGCACTGAGTTTAATCTCAGCTACTTCTCTTAGCGTTACAAAATGTCTAAATGAGCTGGAAGTATCAAAGCAATTTATCCAAAGTCACACAGCTAGTAAATGGCAGAGCTATGGACTTTATTGAACTACTAACGTCCAGAGGAAGTTATAAAGGGAAATTGGGCTATTGGTGCACATGGACACACCTCACTCTATCTGCCCTTGGCTCTTTTCTAAACCACAAAGAGCTCATGTGCAGAGATGTGAACACTCAGCTTGGACACCCAAGCCTTGTCCATAGTTCCTACAAATAGCCATTTTTTGCCCATTCTTCAGGCCAGGAAGGAGCATTCCAGAGAGTGAACCAAGGCCAGAGGCCCCTGCGGGCTCAGGAACGTTTAAGCCAGACACTCTGGGGTCCAATGTACTGAGAATGTAGTTTAGAAAAAGGGAGAAGGCATGAGCTCCTGCAGATAAGCATGACTCCTGACCCCAAGGATTCCTCACCTGCACAGAAAAGGCAAGGAATATCTTCTCATGAAGGCTCAGCTGCCAAGGAGTCTAGCAGGAGGCAGGTAATCAGAAAGCTGTCAAAGCAACAGGATAAGCCCCTGACCCCTCAATCTCACAGAGTTTTCCCGCTTGGGGAATGAAAAGAATTTGGTCTTCTTGCTTAGCTTCCCTTAGGTTCTTTGGGAGTCCAAAAGATCTGACACATCCCAGAAAACCCAGACCAACCTTCCCCCGGAGGTCCAGGCATCTCCCTGGGATCCTCCACACTCCTATCTTTGTCCTAGTGTTCCCCGATGCAGGTACCAGTCACCAGCCAGCGCTCTAAGACCTTGCTCGCCTGCTGGTCCTAGCCAGCAAGAGCGGCAGATGGAAGTTACAACTGGACAGGGTGGAAGCAAACACACTGGTCTGCCGTCATCCTGGGATGTCCTCCTACTCTAGTTTTATATATATACATATATATTTTTTTTCTGCATACCAGTCATTAACAATGATTATTATACCAAAAAGGCATTTTCATTACACTTATGTGTATGTTGATGTTTTGATAAAAGTGCTATTTTTCTCATTTCCCGTGGAGGTTTGGCATTATCTTACAAAATCTGTAAAATAAAGAAAAATGTAGAACTTGAATTTAACTGTGAAGGAAGCATCAGCTGAGAAGGTCACTTCCCCTACTGAGGTGCAGAACAGCATTCAAGGCATGAATTCTCACCTTCCCCCTTACTCTCTTGGGAACAAAGGAAGCACGGCAGCTTCCATCCTTTATGTCAGCCCCAGACTGTCCAAGCACCTTCTGAGATAGCCTTCCCTACTTTCTGCAGTAACGGTGCAAGTAGGGACCTCTTTCCCAGTTTCATTCCCCACCCTGCAACTCTGTTCTGTCAGCTAAAACAGGAGAGCCCCATGCGTGCTCATGCTCCCACCCAAGGCAGAAGCAGGAGAGCCGGTGGAGAGCGCTTTCTGGAACTTAGCAAAGATTATTACATCCCAAAGCTGACTGATAAGAAATCTAACTAGAGACTATCTTTCTACATAATTCTAAGCTCCCCCAGAGACTTGCTGAAGAAAAACCTACAGTAGACCTCATTTTTAAATTTTAGACCCTCAAGCCCCCACCAGACTGCTGTCTCATATTGAGTGGCAACATTGGAAACAGAGTCAGGTGTGACCTGGACATTCAGAGCACAGGGCCTAACTGTGGATCTGCAAACAAGAAACAAGGAAAACAAAAAGGGGAGTAGAAGGGGGTGAGCAAGGTTGGGGTCTCCCTTTCCCGTCCTCACCAGGAGCAATTTCCTGCCTCTAAACAGTGTTAAGAACTCACAGTGGGGGCAGCAGCATCCCTTTGCTCAGTTCCCAATCCGCTGTTCTGAAGAAAGACGGCATTTTCCAGGCACTGCTTTCCGCAAGAGGCCTGTTACTGCTCACGAGGTTTCCCGGGGGACCCCACTTGAGTTGATGCTGGACTGTTTCAGTAGAGTATCACCATTCTCGCATCCTGATCGAAAGTCTGTGAACAACCAGTTTCGCTGACAGGTACACAATCCATTTTGCTTTAAAGAGAAACTGGGTATGAATGTGTATCTACAAGATTCCCCAGTTTTTTAACATCAGTGGCCATTCCATTCAACATTTTGCTCCTATGTTATATGTAACGGCAGTCTCTAAAGACCTATATATTGACGAGTAGTTTGGTGAAGCTCAGTTTTCTGTATGTATTTTTCTTTGCAGATGAGGAGGAAATTTTTTTTTTTTAAACCAAAATCCAACTGAAACCATAAGGATGGTACTCTGAAGAGTTTGTAATCTCTAATGTGATCTTAGGGATGGAGTTCAGTTTTAATTTTAAAAGCAATATAGATTTAATTAAAATAGAGATTATAAAAATGGAAACATCTGGCCCTTCCACCCATCCCCTCCCACTCCCCCGGAATAATGTTAATCATTAGGAGTGTCTCAGCCCACAACTTCTTTACCCTCCTACGACCACATAATGGGAGGACAGGCTGGGGTATATATGCATAAGCGTCTACCTTTTCTAATTGCCACCGAGTGTCAAATCTCCTTCCCTTGACATAGCGGCTCACCTTATATTTCAGCCAAATTTTGGGGTTTGGCATCCCTTTGGGGATGTTGGAATGGTCTCAGTTCAGTTTTCCATCTTCAATCACACATACGATTCACTGTTCTCCTTCCTTTCACCCCGACCCCAGCTCATGCTAGATGGATGGCCGCAGCTGTCTCCCCTAAATCACCCCCCTCTTCTGCATACTTACTCTTTGGAGTTAGGGGAGGGAGGAAGTGGAGGAAAAACACAATCCCATAACTGACTAGCAGAATTGCTCATTCCTTTTCAGTTCCAATTGCTTCTCTAATTGACTGGCAGTTGCTCAGCACATTGGCAGATACCCAAATAGCTAGCTCTCTCCAGGGGTGATTAGTTGGTGGTTTGCTGCCCTCCACAAGCTGCGTTCCCTTGCAAACTAAGTTCTCCCTCTCACCCAATACTGTCTTTCACGGAGGGGAGGATGGAGTAGTACCAGTGCCAGTTTTCCTTGGTTGCATATTCATGTCTTGTGATCTTTTTTCCCCCACTTTTATATTCTGTCTACACAAAGGTAAGCAAATACATGTAGGCAAATACAGGATTCTAACTCTTCATGTTCTGCTAAAGGGTAACTGCCCAGGGTGTGGTACACAGGAAGTGCTTAATAAATGATTAGCCTAATGAGTCCTTTATGGTATCTTTTTCTTCCACATTGATCATTTTTTTCAATATCTTAAAAGAGTATGTGATGTATCCTCTTCAAAATGTTTTGTTTGCTGCAAGAAAATACTTTTGTGAGATGCTTTTTCGTTAATTCTTCACAGTGTAAATCTTCCCCTCTCTTAAGCATGGGATCCATGTTGTGTTTCCTTCTTCTATTTGTTCCTTCTTTATGAGGCCAGTCTATTGTCTCACAGCCTATGAAGGCAAACGTTTACTGAATGAAGTAGTATTGAATAAATGAGTGCACACTTCTCATTAATCCTTTTAAATTGAGTTAGAAAATGAAGCTGAATGTAAAGCAGAAGTTTCATAAGTTTTCTGAAAAATAATGAAAGCTCTGGATTTAATGGATACTAATATTAATATGAGTCTTAGTAGTAATAGTAAGCATAATGTTAGACCTTTTTTCTTTCTCTCACAAATGAAATTTGTTTCTCTCACAAATGAATATGCAATAACATGTTTTTAAATCCTTATTAGATATTCCAATAATGTTTCAAACTTGGTAGGATTTCAGCTTTAAAAGAACAAGCATATGCTAATTTTTCAATGATACATACTTAAATGGAACCACAAGAATAATCTGTTATTCTAAAAGCTAAATTATCCTGAGCATTTCAGATGCTTGCACTATCAAATACAGACCTCTTATTCCTTAGCCCTAAAATATTACCATCAAAGGTTTAATTTACTTCATATTCTACTTATTTATAATTTCTTTCAACATTTAAATACATTTACCTAAGGATGTCTGTATGTTATCCCAAATGATTTTTGGGTTGCCTTACCCCAAAAAACTATGTGGCACCTTTTCAGATAGCTGAGATCCTGAAGTTTGCAGTCCCCTCACGACTGTAATGAACACTCTTCAGTGTTTTTGTTGGTTTTGCATTTTTTTTTCTTCCCATAAGACAGATTCATGTCTAGTTAGGTCTAAAATGACTTTACCGTCATGCCATTGGATCTTTCATGTTCTTAGTTACTTCTATAGCAACCTCTCTGAACATGAAGAATCCTACATTCTTTGCTTACTCTATCTGGTAGCACCACAGACTTGTGGGTTTTTGGTTTTGCTTTTGTTTTTAAATTCTAAATAACTGTCAGGGCATTGTCTGACTCCATAGTCAGAATTCTAAATGACAACACAAGAGATCATCATCAATACTTTGTGGAGGAGATAGCATAAGACAAAGACCTTAAAAGAAACTCCTTATTTTTGAGAAATAACCTGAGGCAAACTTGAGGCCTGACACGGCTGAGAAATGATGATACACCCAGGAAATTAAAGCCCAGTTCATCAGTTCTTAGTACTTTGTGCTGTACTGAGTCATTTGGTACTAGACACTTGGACCTGGTGACAAGGCAGAATACAGCAGAGCCTCCCCAACGCCCTCTGGTGGTAGACAGTGATAGGGAGCACGTCCTGGCAGAAGGGAGTGGTAGGGAGTGCCCCTGGTTATAAGGGGTGGTAGGGAGCACACCCTCGTGGTAGGGTGTGGTTGGGAGCTGGACGGGGTGGGGAGAGCGGAAGGATATGGAAGTTCCATAGGGAGCAGGCGAAGTGGAGAACCTGGAGATTTAGGAAGTCTACCCCTCCACCAAGGAGCAAGCTGCTTTGTCGCCTACTTTGGGGAACTAGCTCTATGAGCTTCCACACCCTTTGCCATTAAAAAAAACATCACTATCTTTTGTGTCTGTTGTTGGGGGTGTCTATCAATGACATGACTGTACTGTGGTGACAAGTGCACAACACTGTAAGTTAAAAACGAACAAAAAAACCTTATTCAAACAGGGTTAACCTAAGTAAGGGGAATTTAATGCCCGTGTATATGAAAAATTCAAAGATATGTCTGACTTCAGGAAAGGCATTAACTAGTAGCAGGACAATATCACCAATAACCTGATTTCCTGCGGTTTCTACTCTGCCTACCTCAGCACTGGGCTTCACTAAATGATGACTCCTCAGGGTCCTAAAATTGCTCCAACGTTCCCAAGGTTCATGCTTCCTCATTAGTATTAGCAACGGAAAAGAGAACATATTTGTGCCAGCATTACCATAAAAAGTCCCAGGATTCACCGTCATTGGAGTAATTTAGCCAGATCCAAATACTGCGGCCAAAGACTAGCTTACATGAAGTCATTGGTGCCAATTCCATATCCAGATTGGAATTTTTCTCCTTGTAGCTAACTCAAACATAAATCAAGAACCATGTATGCTAAAAGGCCAAAAGTCCATACAAAATTATAACCAAGACAAAAAATAATAACTCTCTCCCTCTGGCTATTTGGCATGAGATTATAACATATTTCATTTTAAGATTGTTCAAAGCAGAGCTTTAAAAGAGCAGAAAACTGGATGTGATTTGATGTGCAACAATAGGAAATCAGCTAAATAATTCATAGTACATCTATATAATAAAATACTATGTCAGCAGTTCTCAATCTACTATATCTCAAGTTTCATTTATATTCTTAAAAATTATTAAGGACCCAAAAGAGATTTTGCATTAATGTGCGTTAAATCTATTGTTATTTAACATTTTAGAAATAAAACTGAGAAATGCTTAAGAAATGTTTATTAATTTAAAAAAAACAGCAGTAAATCCAGCATAAGATAACATAAATAAATTTTACAAAAATATCCCCCACAAAACAGAAGAATGGCATTGTCTGGCTTCACAGAAGTGGCTGGAGTCTCAGATCTGCTTCTACATTCAATCTGCTCCTACATTCAATATATATGTTCTTTTGGTTGACGTATATGAAGAAAGTGTGACCTTAATTAAGAGTATTTTAATAGCTTTTCCAGATAATTGTAGACACTCTTATTTGAAACTATACCACAACTGGACACCTGTAGTTTCTTAAAGATTGGTTGCAGTGTACAACCTGAAACTATATAAATAAGTGTTTTCATACTCTGCTACATTAAAATCCATTGGGCCACTATGTAGTTTGGATGACTCTTTTACTCATGCATGATTTTATAAGATCATGTATTAGTCACCTAGAAAATATCAGAGTTCACTGAGCTGTGTAGATCTTCTAAAAATTTTGTTAATCGTATGAATAATATCTCATTAGAAAAGCCTTTATATTATTGTAAGCTCTCAAACTCCTGGCAGCAGACACAAGTTTTCCAAAGCTATAAATTCTGCCAGAAATCTCAAATTTTATCATTGCCAACAAATAACCATCAGTTTTCCTTGAAGTGACAGGAAGACTTCATTCAATTTTGAGAAAATATCCACCAAATGCCCGTCTCAATAACCAATCATAGTTTTCTATCAGCCATTCTTTTCAGTAAGAAATGGTATTCCATGGAAAAAGAGCTAATTCAATTCACCATTCAAACAAGAGTTTTTCCTGGAGACAACCATCACACTTTGAAACAGAGCAGAAGTGTTTTATACATACTTGCCATTTCATCACATAAAAGATTGAAAAGATGTGTTTAAGGACTGAGAATTAATAAAATCAGTAATCTGGTGTCATTGTCTTGATTCGCACTTAAGTACCAGTGGTTTGACTCACGACTACTTCACACCCTCAATGGAAAAAACACAGGACAAAAGGCAAATCACATCTTGGTATTATGAAAATAGTTTTGCCCTTGCAAATTCCCTGAAGGAGTCTCAAAAACTCCTAAAAGTCTGCAGACCACACTTTGAGAATCACTGTACTATAAAAACCCACCAAAAAAGATTCTGTGGAAAACAATGACATGGAAAAAAATATTCATAATATATTCAGTGAAATATAAATTTCAGTCTCTAATTCTACTTCTAGAAATAATCTAAAGTAGAAAAAAAAGACAAAAATCACCAATAGGAAAGTGATTATGTAAAATATAATATATTCACCATATAGAATGGTAGGTAGCTATAAAAAAAAATGAGACAGACCAATATATATACTGACATGGGAAGTTCTTCATGACATTCTTTTTTTCTTAAGATTTTATTTATTTGTCAGAGAGAGAGAGCGAGAGAGCGAGCACAGGCAGACAGAATGGCAGGCAGAGGCAGAGGGAGAAGCAGGCTCCCTGCCGAGCAAGGAGCCCGATGTGGGACTCGATCCCAGGACACTGGGATCATGACCTGAGCCGAAGGCAGCCGCTTAACCAACTGAGCCACCCAGGTGTCCCTCTTCATGACATATTAAGTGAAGAGAGTTTGTTGCAGAAAGTTGCATACAGCATGATCTAACTCACTTTAAAAAACAAGAATGTATGTGTAGATATATATGCAAAGGCATGTAAATGCGTAAGGAATGACTAGAGAACTGTAAGTCACATGCTTAATAGGAGCTACTTTCTGGAAAGGGAATGGTAATGAGATGTAGGAAAATGGGAATACAGGATCTTTTGTGTTTTAACTTAAATGTTTTACAAAGAAAATACATTCATTTATTATTCATGTATCAAACTAAGAAAAGCAGTGAATACAGAGGCTTAGCAGGATACACAGAAGCGGTTAACTGATTATCTGCTGGTACAACCACAAGTGATTTTTATTTTCTTCTTTTCATCTCTCCAGATTTTCTAGTTCTCCTACAATATTTCTTCTTTATTAACAGTGATTTTTAGTTACAAAAACGTCAGTTAAAGGCCATAAGGTGAACTGGTTAAAGTGGTATTAACCATGGTTTACCAAACTCAGCATCAGAGTACGGGTTTCGATAGCAAAGTCACATGTGCTACATAAAGAGGTATTACAATCAAACTCCAACATCCTCAAAAACTGAAAGTGCTCAAGGTAATTAAGTAAATAAAAGTTAAAAAAATACACACACACACACACACACACACACACAAACACACACATATAATGCATATATAACATATATTTTATAATATTCAGTATGAAGGAATTTAGTACTTGGAAGATAATAGAAATAGCATACAAAATACAAAGTGCATGGTTGCCTAGTGAAGTTGGTCTCCTTTGCTACATTATTTTTCTCTACATGCATAGAACCCAGAATGTTTCATTTTCACTGGTCTGTTCCACTAATACCATTTATCAATGTGTGTAAGAGTTTCTTGTAAAGATAGTAAGGACAATTTGTAAAAATAACTATTGCTTCCTTCATTCACAAGAAAGAAAGCTGGTAATATATGAAGATTTTCTAGCACACAAGTAATCATCCTACAACCACCAGTCTGTTATTTATATCAAATCGGCACCCCTTAAACATACTGCTGAAATAAAGAGATTAGGAAACAGAGCAGTAACAGTTTCTTAGAGCAAGCTTAAAGGAGATTAATGTATTTATTCTATTCTAATGATTACTCGCTCAGGCTCTCAGAAGACTCAACTTTAGTAAATTGCACAAGGCTGTTTTAAGATGTTAGCTGTTCAACAAATGGGTCAGTCTTACTTTTGAGATTAGAATAATTTGTAAACTGAAGTACTCGTCGCCACTATTTTCAGAAATGAAACACAGCTCCCCTCTTATAATACAGTAAGACACACACAATTCCTCTGGCAATTGCCAGTTTAACTAAAAAGACCTTTCTTTTTTGTTCTGGCCATTGATTTCTTGCTGGTGTCAGCTAAAGTCTCACTGCCTTTGGCAAACCACTCAGGTAATTTTCTCTTTGAGGTTACAGAGGTAGGCTGTAGGAAAGAAACAGGAAAAGAAATATGTTAATGTTAAAAATGTGTGTCAGTTGTAAAAAGTAACATAGGTTACTGTATGTACACCCACCACCTTCCCTTGTAGAGTAAAACAAAATAGTGAGAGCCACAGAATTTATTTCTAGATCAAAAAGTAAATAAAAGAGAGACAAAAATCACTGTATCATTTCTTCAGGCAATTTCCTGCCTTTTTGTTATCTGTTCTCGGGCACTCAAGTGTACATACACATTTGAGAAGGAAAGAACTAGATATTATTTCAGATTTCTGTCTCATGTGTATTTGGTTTGGGCTGACCAAAATGGTTAATTTAATGTGCTGAGGAAGCCATCTGCTCAGGCGCATACACATGCATATAGACACCCCCCCCCACACACACACAGAACCACATTCGGTGTTTGAAAAAGCATGTACTTCCATGTCTCCAAAGGCTGACTGACTAGCAGGGTGATTCAAACACTATCAGTGCCTTGCAGAGTTGCTGGGACATAACAGATACTCAAAAAACAGTCACTGAAATAAATGAAAAACATTTTTGTTTCAAAGAGTCTTTTGAAATCCGCTAAAAACTGGAGACTCACTTCTAAATGTACACATACGTAATACTTTGCATAATTTTAGGAGACTTAGGCACCAAATGAAGCCTCAGGACCCTGAGTTAAAAGTCCCTGAAAAAAAAATCAGGAACCCAAAGGCAGCGGTTGTGTATTATGTGATCTGCACTTGAAAAGGATAAAACAATTTTGAGTTATGTTCCATAAGCATAAACTGGTAGTAGTTACTGTTACCTCAGTCTGACAAGAGCCTCAGACCAACATGACAGACAAATCATTCCAATGTAAGCACACCTTGGAATCCAGCAGTTAATTTAGTTATTGGAACTATCTGAAGGACTTTATGATAAGGTGACCTCAATCTAAGTTATAATGTATCTGTTAGCTTAAGGTAAAAAAGCAAAATTTATTCAATTTCCAGAATGAAAACTGTATATATGGTTCATCAATTACCTGCTGTTTTGTTACATTTTCCATGTTTAAAAATGGTTTCAAAAGATTTAAGGGTGGGGAAAAAAGGAAAAGATCCTTCACAGAAAACTGTGAGAACATATATTTAGAAAAGGTTAAAAAAAAAACCCAAAACCCTATTAGCTGTTTTGGCTTAAAGAAATCCAATGAAGAAGAAAGAGCTACTCACACTTTAGTAAAAGCTAAAGAAAAAAAACAGGCTAAGGATAGCAAACTTCCTCACAGGAAAGAGAAGTCCAGGAGAACAGATTAGATTTACATAGACTGAGATGATATTTGACTCAGAAATAATAAATACTGGGGATATATAATGCCACAGACAAAAGGCATTTGGGCAGAGATAAAATTGGTCCAGAAGTATTTATTCTTCCCTTAAGATCTTTTTTTTTTAAGATTTTATTTATTTATTTATTTGACAGACGGAGATCACAAGTGGGCAGAGAAACAGGCAGAGAGAGAAAGGAGGAAGCAGGCTCCCCGCTGAGCGAGAGCCCGATGCGGGGCTCGATCCCAGGACCCTGGGATCATGACCTGAGCCGAAGGCAGAGGCTTTAACCCACTGAGCCACCCAGGCGCCCCTTCCCTTAAGATCTTACTAACATAATCCCTCGCAGCCTACAGTTGCTTGCAATTATAGTTGGAACACCTGTGTGCATCTGGAGGAAGGAAAGAAGTTAAGATGATAACAAAACCAAAAAGCAAAACAGAGCATGACATCTGCACAGGAACAGAGCAGAGGAAAAAACCCTAAGTCTTGGAGCTGAATACCATGGAATAAACAGGGATTGCCAACCAAGACAGAATTAGGTTTGAGCTCCAATTGAGTCACTTGCTAAATGGTCTTATGAATATTATTTCAGCCTCAGTTTCTTCACACAGAAAATGAGAATAACAGTACATAACATCGCTGGATTACCTGGAGGGTCAAATGAGAATATATGCAAGCTATCAAAACACATCCTGATTTAGTCTTGGCTTTCATTAATTAGTAGCTAATATCACTGAAAATGTTCTATCTTCTGTAACACTTGTATAGAATATGACCTTCAGGATTTACCACACTATTATAATAATGATCTTGTTTCACTGAGAAAAAGGGAAAGTGCTTACTTACACTCACTATATCTTTTGAGTCTCAACAATAAGTTTTTGGAGAGACTTTAATTATGAGACCTGAGTCACCTAACAGAAACAATGCCTTTCAGTGACTACTTCCTTCTTTAGTAGTCAACCAAAATTCCCAGAAATCGTAGTAAGGTTTTCAGGGGGTTTTTCTGATACTCCAAATTCTATTAGCAAATATCATTAAATTGAACATATAAAACATTAACTCATTTGTTGAGTATATGTGAGCATATATATGTAAGCAAACAGAAATATATATGTTATATTCACATTTAATTTCATCTAAACTAAGACAAATCTAAAAATAGTAATTATCAAGTTGGATATAGTTATCATGAAAACTACTTTATTAATTTAATCTTAATTGAGAATTAAATGAGAATCTGTAAATAAATCTGTTTTTGAATCGCTGGTTGGCTGATTCCAAGTTAGTCTTAGGAAATTTCTGTAACTTTCATCTTTTGGTGAAAAATCACACGGATGTTTTCGATCAACCTTTAACACTATTATAGAACACAAAACAGTTACAGCATGCACTATTTTCTTAGAGAACAACACAAAACAAAAACTATGCCTAAAAAAGCAAAGCTTAAGGAAATTCTAATTGTTCTGAAGTACTGAATTTATAAATAATATTGTACATTTTAATTTATAATGAAACTTAGTGGCAGGGTAGAAAATATCACATACATTCTCTCTTAGGCAGTGAAGAAAAATAAGGAGGAAAAAGGTGATTTGGGGGAGAGGGTTCTGGGAAGATGGTAGAAGCAGCAGCATAGTGTTTTAATCTCTCTGAAGCCCACAATTAAAACAGAATTTTATAGGAAAACTCTGAACTCATAATCTACATTTACATTAAAACTAAGTTTAAAGGTATCCCAAGGAAATCCAAACTCTGAGCATGTGAGAATATACCACCACCAGCCATAAGACCTGCAGAGTACCACTTACCTACAAGAGAAAGCAGAGGCAAGCAGAGAGGTGCCCAAGAACAGAAGAACCACAAAGTAGCCTACAGATAGACATCAGAAACCATGATAGATTAATGGGAAAACAGCAACTGAAAATGAGAGGGCTTCTGCCTAACCCAACAGCAAATTACTTATAAATGGTGTCTTCAATGGCTAATGCAACCGGTTCCTGTGAATGCTCCTGACCAGCTACCACAATGCCTTCTGGGAGAACTACTGGGGTGAAATCGAATCAGCAGTTCAAATGAAACAGAGACAAAGGGAAGAGTGACAAAGGAGTTTATCTCATAAACTAAGTTTCCATATTTTGAAAAATTACACAAAATACCAGAAGGGAGAGCTCTGTGAACTTAGGAAAAACTACCTTGAAACATGCTTTCTTTTGAAAGTGCAGGAAAACTAATTTCACGTGAAAATGAACAACCGGAAAGTATTAAGATCAAATGGGACACCAGAAGAGTTGCTAAGATACAGAATAAAACTGTAACCTCTTAAATGAGTTGAAAAACATTAAGAAAATTATTCAAAACATGAAAGAACATCATAAATCAAAATCAGAAAAATTCAAAATAGAGGAGAAAAGTTTAGTTAAGAATTAGAAGCAAAAGGAAAAACATAAAGAAGTGAATACTAAACTAGGAGGAACATAGCAATAAACATAACGGAGTCTGTCCAGAGAAATAGGAGGTGAAAAAAGAAGATGATGAAGAAGAAAATTTTAAATTAAGGAGAAATGGAAAACTAGAAAGAATTCATGGAAAGTGACAAATATTGCAGCTAGGCAAAGAAGATCCAACATAGAGATAGTCGAAGTCCCTGAAGAAGAAATATAAAGCAATGGGACAAATTCTAAGAAGTAAAATTTAAGAAGACTTTCCAGAAATTAAAAAAGAAAAAAAAGATGTACTCAAAGAATCCACTGTATACCTGCATATTTTGAATCAGAACTACCAATAGCAAGACAAAATCTTTCTTCATTAAACAAAGACATGATGGAGCTTCTATCTTAAGAGTAATTACAATAGGCGTAAAACTAACAATGCACCAACAAATACAAAGAATTTGTTTTGACATTATTTTTTATCAGAAGCCTCATATTCATCCAGTGAAACAAATTAAGAGATATAATCCAGGTCAGCAGAGAAGATGAATGTTAACAGGAAAGATCTGAAACCAGCCCTCCAACAGACTCTACAGTATTCAAAGCAGCCTTCTGTACTTGGCAGGCAGATGAAAGAAAAATACTTAGGCTGCCTTACTCATCTCCTAATCTACTTCCTACCCCCAATATTCTTGTTCCCCTAAATGGGAGAGAGGGTAAATCCAGTAGGCTCAGCATGACTTCTACCCATCCACCCACCACCGCCAAAATCTCCCCACTCTGTTGGCAGCGTCTGATATTATTTCAATAAGGGAAAAGCTAAGTGCTAATATGTGACTAAAATAATAATTCATATAAATGTGCATCAATAATCAGGAAAAAATAACAAGTTTCACCTTTTCCTTTACTGATAGGTAGAAGCTGGGAAAAAAACAAAGTTTTAGGCATCTGGTATAGATTTCAGAAATAAAAGGCTGGGAAGAGAGGCCAAATTTCACTACTACCACCCAACATTATTTTCTTTAATATCCTTCCCATAGCTACTTCAATTGTCTAAATAATGTAAAGAATTCCAATTAATCAAATTTTATTAGGTTATCTATGACATGTCTGTATACAAGCCTAACTGAAGCACAGAATATAAAAAGACCAGCTCCTCTTATTTTTAAGCTATTGAGAAAATGGGTTTAACTCTTGGAAATCTATAAACACTATCTTGAAACTGAAATGGAATCCCTAATGCACTATATAAGAAAACACCTACTACCATGCTCAATTTATGATCTAGAAACTAAAATAGTTTTTTAGCAAATTACTAGTTTTCACAACTTTTATCAAAGAATCATAAAATTTTAGACCTGGAAGATACCGAAGGTTAAATTTTCAAATTTATACAATCATTTATAATAGAATCATCATCAAAGAATAGTTATCTCATACAACATATAGAGCAATAATTTCCAAAGTATTTTAATAAAACTAAAATAATACTAAATTCATGGTCTTTCTCAGAAATATATATGGTATATGCTCAGGACCATGGGCAACAATTTTCCTTGTACCTAAGAGATTCAGTATGACAAGAACAGATCAGGATGAATGACAGAATGATAAACAAACTAGTTTTGGGGGTATTTATAATGGGATTTGTTTTCATTTTCATAAACTACATAAATTGCCATATGTTCAAAGCCAATACTAACTATGTCTAGGAAAGAAAAAGGATTTCCACTATATATATATATATATATATTCAGTATGAGGTAGAAGTAAAATTTCAGCTGACAATCCATACAAAAAGCTAAATAGATGGGCTACATTTGCCTTTTTCTGTTGTTTAAAAAAATCACTTTTCTCAGATAAGATTTATGAAAAACAAAGGAAATAGAGCACAGATTTTAAAAAGTAACCTTATATCAGAATTTATAACAGTTTAAAAAATACAGCATTTTAGTGTTAGAATATGTAAATCAAACCAACCACCAATGTATGAAAATTCTACATATAATTAACACCTTGGTATTAGCGCCTACTTCTTCCCTGCTTCTCTTAGAACTTGAACAGCTCTCTTCGGAGTTGGGGAAATATCTCTTTCTGTTGGAAGTACATGAAAGCTGGTCTAACAGTCTGTTGTCACAGTCTTTTCCCAGGATCTCAAGTGCCATGTGGATAAGGTACGTGTCAATGTTTTCAGGAACCAGCTTTCTAATTAGTTTAACTTTATTTATATCTGTAAAGGATGAAAAAAAAACAAGAGTTGAAAATAAATTACACAGAACATTTTAGAAACCTATGAGTTGGAAGGAGTGAAATACTTTGTAGAAAGGAAGGAGGAAGGTGTCCAAAGAAAAATGTTTCTCTGGGCGCCTGGGTGGCTCAGTGGGTTAAGCCTCTGCCTTCGGCTCAGGTCATGGTCTCAGGGTTCTGGGATCCAGCCCGGCCATCAGGCTCTCAGCTCAGCAGGGAGCCTGCTGCCCCCCTCCACCTCTCTGCCTTCCTCTCTGCCTATTTGTGATCTCTGTCAAATAAATAAATAAAATCTTAAAAAAAAATGTTTCTCTTTCGAATGCCTATAGCCCTACAAATTGAAATGAAGTAAAAGCATGTTCTCCCCTCACCTCTTGCCACCTGCAGCCTTGCTTCTGAGACATAAAGTCAGGTAAATGCCATTGACTCTGCATAAATGATGTTTCAAACTGCTTCTTGTGAGGTGTGCTGAGAACCAAAACCACCCTTCACAGAATTGTTTCTAAAGGAATTATGCTTCAAATTCCAAGTATCTATTACAATTATTTAAGATCTTATTTATTTACTTGACAGAGACAGAGAGATCACAAGCAGGCAGAGAGGCAGGCAGACAGGGAGAAGCAGGCTCCCTGCTGAGCAGAGAGCCCTATGGGGGGCTCCAGCCCAGGACCCTGAGATCATGACCTGAGCGGAAGGCAGAGGCTTAACCTACTGAGCCACCCAGGTGTCCCTACAATTATTTTTCTAATAGAATTTATTCTTAAAATAGAAGCTAATCGTACTTGTAAATAAGATGTTAATAAAAAAAGATCCTTTCAACGGATATTGTAGCATAACAAAACATATCAATTATTTAAAATGCATAAAATGAAATGAGTTTTCTGGGAAAGAAATCACTTAGTTTCACAAGGAATTTTTAATTTTTTTAACAGAACCAATTCAGACTGTGTGTCTTCACACCTTTTACAAATTATTGAGCAATCTCCTACAGACCACTACTTATGTTTCAAACACTTCCAACAACACATTCATCTGGAATGCCCTAGAGTATCATAAAACTAAGCAGCTCAGTTTCACCCATCTTTGTGTAATTATAAAACTGGTATCAAACATTTCTGACACCCAATTCAATTAACAATCAGAATCCAAGTATTTTTAAATGTCACCCTAAAAGGGCAGTCTTTCAATTATTCCATTTTTCAAGATTTATATTCTCCTTTCTTCCAAAGATCTTATCTTGCTACTCTTGAACTGCAAAAAAAAACCCTGCAGTTAAATTAAAAAAGCAAAAAACAAAGACAAAAACAAAAAAACCAACAGGTGGTGTCTGGGTGGCTCAGGGTCCTGGGATCAAGCCCCACTTGGGCCTCCCTCATTAGGGAGCCTGCTTCTCTCTTTCCCTCTGCCTCTCCCCGCCTGTGTTCTCTCGCGTGCACTATCAAATAAATAAAATCCTTTTTTAAAAAGATTTTATTTATTTGTCAGAGAACGAGCAGAGAGAGCGGCAGGCAGAGGGAGAAGCAGGCTCCCCACTGAGCAAGGAGCCTGATATGGGAACTTGATCCCAGGACTCTGGGGTCATGACCTGAGCGAAAAAGACACTTATCAGATTGAGCCAGCCCTTCAGACATCCCTACAAATAAAATCTTAAAAAAACAAAACAAAACAAAACAAAACACGCCAGCAAGAGGTGGTTACCCAGCTAATAGAAACTAGGACCATGGGGTATATATTTAGCCTGTACTCTCTGTTACTTTAAAGTGTTAAGATATAAAACTGATCCTACTCAAAATCTTGGAAAATAAGATTTTACCTCTAAATGTAATAAAATTAGCAATATGACTACTATGTCTATGTCTATTGACCAACTAAAATTCCATTTGTCCTTCAGTCATTATGCCATCAAAATACCACAGAAATTTGGCCAATTTTACTACTTCATTAATTTCTTAATGACTGAGGCGTCTTCTTTTGTATTGTCTATCCAAACTTAGAGTTCCCTTTCATTTGTCTTCAATTTTTCTTTGAAAACAAAATGTCCCGAAGAACATTATATTACACATTTTTTTCCATATTTCTAGATTCTTAGAAGTGGGATTGCTAGTTCAAAGGTTAAACACATTTTATAAACATGGCATAAATCACGGATATTGCCAAACTACCTCTATAATTGTGCTTCTGCTACAATGAGCACTAACCACATGTAGCTGACAAGCTCCTGAAATGCGGCTAGGATGGTTAAGAAACTCAATTCATCAATCTGAAATTAAATTTAAAAGGTGATACTTGAAAAAAAACAACTGAAACTTGATTCAATTATTGGAAACATTTTAAGAATGTTTGGAACACAGAGTATCTACTTTATTCAATTGTAAAGTTTATGAAAACTAAATACAAATCAAGTATTTTCAATTAAAATTTAGCATCAGAATTGAGATATGCTATAAATGTAAAATACATTCCTGATTTCAAAGGCTTAGTACAAAAAACACACAAATATCTCATAATAATTCTATACTGATTATATGTTAAAATGATAACATTTTTAATATACTGGGTTAATTAAATTACATCTTTAGAATTAATTGCATCTGTTTATTTTTTGTTTTTTAATTCAATTTTTTTACCTTTTTTTTTTTTTCGATTTTCAAATTTATTTTTATTTAGGGAGAGAGAGCAATCAGGCACTTGAGATTAATGGAGGCAGGGGGCGAGGGAGAGAGAGAATCTTAAGCAGACTCCATACTTAGCATGGGGCTGACACAGGGCTCAATCCCAGGACGCTGAGATCATGACTTGAGCCAAAACCAAAAGATGGAGGCTTAAACGACAGCTACCCAGGTGCCCCCTTTTTTTTTTTTTTTTTTTTACTTTTTTAAAGTAGCTAGTAGAAAATTTAAAATTACAAACTGTGGATAACATATAGACTTGCTGAATCTCTATACTATAATCTGAAACTAATGTAATGTT
The DNA here is from genome assembly GCA_004024625.1 of Mellivora capensis. Lineage (NCBI taxonomy): Eukaryota > Metazoa > Chordata > Mammalia > Carnivora > Mustelidae > Mellivora > Mellivora capensis. Next base: position 106,284 of record PISX010003617.1, on the reverse strand, counting down.
GTATGTCAACTATATTTCAAAAAATAATTTGTTTTAATTTAAAAATAAAATCAAATCACATATATGGTTTGTATCACATTTCTTCTTGGATAATGCTGCTTCAGAAAAACTATACAAAAAAAAATAGAAAAACCATAAAAATTTTCCTGTACTCTAGCCAATTAACACAACTACATTATGTTAAATTCATTTTCTTCTATGGGTATTTAAACATTGGATAAATAAACTATGCACCCTTTATTTCATCACACCATAAATGTACATCTTATAAGACAATTTTTTGGAAACATAGTTCAATAATCTTGAACTATCAAAGCATCATGGGTTCAATGAGTTATTTTAAAAGAAAAAATGAGATATTTTATTCCATCAAAACAATCTGTTTCTAAAATTAGAATGTCTTTTTTTCATAAAACAATGATGTATCATTTACTTATGGTTTTAAACCACTGTTAATGATTTAACAAATATACAGTTATTGTACTATAATCTGAATATAATTTCTAGATATAACTAGAAAATCCATATATTTACACATTTCTGTAAATTCTCTACATTTGTACCTTAAAGTCATCCAACAATGCTTATGCAAAAAAGGGGCATCTAGCATTAAAGATACATCTGATTCTGTCCTAACTTTCCAGGCAAGTAAGTGCTGAAAATTTCTATTGGGAGAATAATGAACACCGGCTGCACTCCTTCAGTGCTTTAAAAGAGATCATATTACTCCTATTTTTGTGGCAGGTCCCTTAGAAGCCACCCTTAATTTTCCAGTTACATGCACATAAAGAATGGACGAATGAAATTATTCAAAATATTACCTTGACACCTCATTAAATGCTTTGCTTAATTTATTATTAAGCATACTCAGAATTTCAACTCCATAGAAGAAGCTTAAAATTACATAAGTGTGGATAAACTAAAGATTAAAAAGTTATAGAATTCCTTTAAATATTAAATTACAAGGACAAAATGTACTTAGCAAATAAGACAGCATGAAATAATACATATGATTTCTCGACTCAGAATTACTCTATTTTCAGGTATAAGATTATGCCATAACAAAACATAGAGAACTCTCAATTCAGAATTTTGAAAAATTTAAGTGCCAATCAAACTTGTTCATTTAAAGACCAAATTATGTGACATAGCTACAATTAAATTTAAAAAAAGAAAATAACATACCTGAATCATTAATGTAGTAAGTCCATCTGCATTTCTTTTTTTTTATTTTTTATTTTATTTTTAATTTTTTTTGAAGATTTTATTTATTTGATATAGAGAGAGAGATCACAAGTAGGTAGAGAGGCAGGCCGAGAGAGAGGGAGAAGCAGACCCCTGCTGAGCAGAGAGCCTGATACAGGGCCCGATCCCAGGACCCCAAGAACATGACCTGAGCCGAAGGCAGAGGCTTAACTCCTGAGCCACCCAGGAGCCCCCATCTCCACAATGTTTTCTTGAATAGGAGAACAAATAGTATTTTATCAAGGAAAAACAAGAATTCAAAAGTAAAATTTCATATCAATAAATGTTGTCTTACACACCATAAACATATAATCAAAAGAAAATTGAGTTCCCATAATCTTCACTTTCTCAATTTTTGCTTTGGAAGTAAACTACAGTAATATATTTTTTCATATTGTATTGTATAACCTACATACAGTGTACTGACAGAAAGATGAATTAAGTATTTAATAAGTATACTTAAAAGTGTTCTCCCTTCTTTAGAATTCAATTTAGTATTTATCTCTAAATGAAAATTTATTTGCTATATTCAGTATATAATGGTAAAGATAAATGTTTTAAATACTGTTTTAGTCACTAATGATTACAGATGCTTCTCTTCTCTCAGATATTTGTTGAATCAGGCTGTGCAATTTTATATGCAATTTTATATTCACATTTATATATTGTTTGACTTTAATTTTTTTTAAAGATTTTATTTATCTGAGAGAGAGAGAGCAGAAGTAGAGGGAGAAGCAGACTCCCTGCTGAGCAGACAGCCTGATGTGGGACTTGATCCCAGGACCCTGGGATCATGACCTGAACCAAAGGCAGATGCTTAACGACTGAGCCACCCAGGTACCCTGGCTTTAATATTTTTTAATTTAAAAAGTTGTTTAATGTCAGAAATTAAAATTGCTAAAATCAAAATTTAGAGGAGACTAGATAAAGAACATTTAAAGGCACTATACATACAAATATGTTAAACTGAATATAATTAAGTATATCTATTTTACCTGTCAATTAGAAGTTTATAAACCCAAATCTTATATCAGGATTAGAAACTGCATACTTCGGGGTGTCTGACGAACTCTTGATTTCAGCTCAGGTCACGATCTCAGGGTTCTGGGATTAAGCCCCACCTTGGGTTCCTCATCAGTTCGGAGTCAAATTGAAATTGTCTCTCTCCCTCTGCCCCCCCACCCCTGCCCTCACTCATGCACTCTCACTCTCGCTCTTGCTCTCTTTCACTCTCTAAATAAATAAAACCTTAAACCAAAAAAGAACTTGCATATTTCTTTCTTTAAATAATTGGCAGTACACTTTAACATGGTATAGTAAAAAGAAAAACTTGCTCAGTCATTAATCTTCATGTGATATTAAAACAATCTGCAACTGTCTAGGCCTCAAATTCCTCTCTCTGAAACAGGGCGGGATTCGTAAAGTGAAAATTTAATGATTTCCAATTTCCTTTCCAAATCTAAAATCCTAACTTTACAAGTATATGATTTGGAAAGCAACTTAGCAATACCTGGATTCTTCACCATAGCCAAATAAAATAGATGTTGTCAGTAATTGGGTAAATAACACAATCTTAAATCTTCCTCTACCATTTTCTCCTGCCAATAATAAACTGAAATTAGAATATCTATTTTATGTCACTCAATAACATTTGCCCAAGAATTCTTCAGTACTTGAAAAAAAAAAGGTAATTATAACCAGCCTGAATTATTAAAGTCTTAAGGTTCTATAAAGTTCAGTTTTAGGGCACCGGGGTGGCTCAGTTCGTTAAGCATCTGCCTTCAGCTCAGGTCATGATCCCAGAGTCCTGGGATAAAGTCCCACATCGGGCTGCCAGCTCCACAGGGAGTCTGCTTCTCCCTCAGACCTTCTCCTCTCTCATGCTCTCTCTCACTATCTCTCTCTTAAATAAGTAAACAAAATCTTAAAAAAAAAATAAAGTTCAGTTTTAAAATCTCCCTTCTTGTACATTTTTTATTAACTTATTTTCTTAATTAGCTACTAAAAAGGATAGAGTATAAAAGCAATCATTTTTAGAGGGTTTTTTTTTTAAACGATTTTATTTATTTATTTGACAGACAGAGATCACAAGTAGGCAGAGAGGCAGGCAGAGAGAGGAGGAAGCAGGCTCCCCGCTGAGCAGAGAGCCCGATGCGGGGCTCGATCCCAGGACCCTGGGATCATGACCTGAGCTGAAGGCGGAGGCTTTAACCCACTGAGCCACCCAGGCCCCCTAGAGGGTATTTTTAAGAAGCCATAAGATCTTACCATCTACTTCTTCATTCATATCATTATAATCACCATCACTGCCACCATCACCATCTACGAAATACTTACAGGTGCCAGAGCGTTCTGTCAGTCAGTATCTAATTATTTCTCACAGTTCTGTAAGAAGAAGCAACATTATCTCGCCCTGTTTTAGAGATAAGGAAACTGAGGCTTAGGGACACTGGGCCATTCACCCAAAGTCACATGGCTTTGAAGTGGTCAACCTATGTCAAAGTAAATCAGCTGTTACCAGAGCCTTTGCTCTTACTGACCAGGCTAACGCATCCGTCAGTACTCAGGATTTACGACAGACAGCCAAGAACAGTCACAAGGGGAAAACGAAAAAAGAAAAAAGCTGCACAAACTCAGAGAATACTGCCTACTATCCAACAGCTCATCAAAAGACATACATTTCTTTAAGTCCTGAGAGATTATACATACATACATAAAGAAAAAAAACACCAAAGGTATTAAAATCAAGATGATATCTGAGTTTTTGACCTTCTCTAAAATACTATTTTACTTTGCACTGGAGAAAGAGAGGTTTTATATGATCACAATTCTAACTCTATAGAATAATTACTGCTTTCCTTTCTCTGCCTTAATTTCTAGATAGGTGGCTGCTGGAGTTAGAAAGATTGGAATGGGACCAGGATAGCTGCTTAGCTTTCTTGTAAGAGGACTCACAGCTAAGTTACCTTGGATGTTTTATCACAGTCCAGGATATGGCCCTAAAGTTTTCAGATTTAGAAACCTAACTTTACTTTAATAGATCCATATTAACCCTGTTCACAGATTGTCAATTCACTGATTTACAATTATGGATTTATAATTTCACATAGATAAGTACCCAGATTAGCATAACTAGTGCATACTTTCACTAAAGATAGACCTACATGAAAAATCAAATTGTAACCAGAAAGTGAGGAAGTGAAATAGAAGCAGAATTAGTTGTTATTTTCCTCAAATAAGATCTTGGCATAACTTATCAACAGGCCCTTAGTATACTTGAAGTCTTGCTGGCCAGGATTAGAATTCTTTTAAATAATTAGCAGTACAACTTTAATATGGTATAATACAAAGAAAAAATTTTAGGGGACCTGGCTGGCTGAGTTAGGAGAGCACGGGACTCTTGAGTTGTGAGTTTGAGCCTCATAGAGAGATTGGGCAGAGAGATTACTTTAAAATAGTAATAATAATAATAATAGTAATAGTAATAATAATAATAACAACAGGGGCACAATCGTTAGGCATCTGCCCTCAGCTCAGGTCATGATCTCAGGGTCCTGGGATCGAGCCCCACACTGGGTTCTCAGCTCAGCAGGGAGCCTGCTTCTTTCTTCTTCTCCCACTCCCCCTGCTTGTGTTCCCTCTCTCACTGTGTCTCTCTCTGTCAAATAAATAAATAAAAATCTTAAAAAAGAAAGAAAGAAATTTGAATAAATAAGTACATAATGTTTTAAGAAAAAAAAGGAAGAAAAATTTAGTTCCCTGAGAATAATTTAGATGACCACTACCCAGGTTTGTCCCTGTCTTTCTCCTGTGCTTCCACAGTTGACCAATGCAACACATGAAGGTGTTCTTTTTTTACACTTCAGTCAAGTCTTTCTGGAGTTCAGAATTAATGCTGTCTTTTTAAATATGTTTTTTAAGGAGTTTATTTATTTAGAGAGACAGCACAAGCAGGGGGAGGGGCAAAAGCAAAGGGAGAGACAATCTCAAGCAGACTCTGTGCTGAGCGTGGAGCCCAACTTGGGGCTCAGGTCCATGACCCTGAGATCAAGACCTGAGCCAAAATCAAGTCAGTCACCTAAGGGATGACCCACTCCCTGGGGAGCACCCAGTTGCCCAATGCTGTCTTTAAGGTGACTTTAATATTTTTGTTCTGACCAATTTAGTACGGTATTGATTGTACTTTCAGAGGGTGATCATATTTCCCTTATTTCTAAATTTCTGGGGGAACCACCTAGTTGTTCCCAAGTGGGAAAGAATTTGAGTTAATAAAAATTTAAGTATTTGCATTGCAGTTCCTGAGATAAGGCTTTCTGTATGTCTACTGTTCTGTCCTAAGAGTCTGAAAGTTTACTAAGTTAAAACACATCTAGTCTGTACATTTATGGGGAAAAAAATCCTCTGAGGTACCTCATCCTTAATTCTGTAAAAAAGAGATAACCTAAAACTTTCTGCAGGGCAGACAAATGTGCTCGGTCTCCACGAGCACAGCTGACACTCTGCAGCAAAGAGACAACAGGAAGCCCTTCTACAAGGGGCTTCTACAAGAGACTGAGGACCATCCCTTCAACACCACAGCGACTGAGACCACTGATTGCACAGTTTAGAAAGACTACTTACGTGGGCCAATGACAAGGGATGTGTAAGATTTAGGGGAAAATGAGAAATCAGTAAGCTATGGGAAATGAATATGGAAAAAGATGTGTTTTTTCCAAGAGGTGAGGTAGAAGTTAGAAAAGGATGAAAGCCCACTGTTTGGGGATGGGAGTGGAAGTCATAATTTAAAGCTGAAAAGGAATACAGGAATTTCTCAGACTCAGACCTTCCTCTGATAATGGGAAGAAAGACTGTTTTTCAAAAACTACAGAAAAAGCATTACAAAAGTAAAGTTTCTCTTGTAGCATAAGGGGTTAATGCTGGTAAAGTGAAAAATATGAGTGGATTGCTTGTTTACTTCCTCTGGGTTCAATGACTCAAGTCATTAAGGCTGCAGACTAGGGTCAGAGCGATCACCTGAGTTGATGGGAGGGTTTCGGATAACATCAGCAATAATCTTCTGAACCTCTGGAGTCAGGCCTGCTCGTTCCATATCAAGTGGGCGGCCAGCTTTCACTGCTTGGGTTAAGTGCATCCCAACCGTTGTGACAGGCATAACCCTGTCCTCGGCTATACTTATCTAGAGAAACAGGAGCAAAACCACCAGTGAGGTCTTAAAAGTTTGCAGTGTACCATATGTAAATAAAATGTCCAAAACCTTCAGGTAGTCAATGTTCACTGAGAAATAATGCACTAAAATTTTCATTTTTACTATTTAATCTTTACCCATGTTACAGATCTCCACATGTTCTACCTTTTATACTTACTACAGTGAATAATACAAAATCCTCCAGCTTTAGCTAACTCAATCCTCATCTCTCTGTAATTATTCACTTCAAAAACCTATTAGCAGCAGAGACTAATCATTCTGTGTAAGTCTAATAACTGCCACAGCCTTTTGAAAATATAGTAAATTGTAATCCAATATTCTGTATAATTGAACTAACACATGGTACTTTAGTCATGTGAATGTCCAAGAAGACAGATCCTAAGATGCTTAGTGATAGTGTAAGGCTCCAGATGCGTTCTATAAAAGGTTCTTGAGAAAACTTTAATAGGGTGTTTAATATTGGCTCTATTCATAAAATAATAACCACAATTTATCAAGAGCTGTTGTTTTTTGCCTAGGATTAAACTTAACATGAATTGTTTTAAATTTAGGATAGTGTTACATATTTTATGTAGCTTTTTAAACAAATGTAGCTCCAAACCCATTTAAGATGTACATTTGATAAAACATTCTTTTAAACACTCAGAAAGTTTACGCAACTCTAGATTATTTCATGATACCTTCTTTTAATGCATCTTGGAAGTCTGAATTTGGACTGTATTTTTGTGAAGGCTGTACTTTCACAGAACGGAGCATTTAAAGCAGTATTTTCAGCCTTCAAAGGTAGGTTTTAAGTTACCTTCATTAAATGTCTACCTTTTTCTACTACACAGTCTGCACCATGTGTGCATAATATCGGGGTTATGTGATACCAGGCATCAAATTACCTAGAACTAATTGTATTATTGCTCCTGATTAATTAGTCCTTAGGCATGTTTAATTTTGTGGTTAACTGGCACAGACCCTCTCAGACCCCTGGGAGGAACAGATAATTATACCATGATATTACACAATAATATACAAAAAAAATAGCAAAATATATCAATGAAAATATACCACTTCGTATTTTTAATCATGAATATATAATACAACACATGAAACCACGTATCAGGGCTGAGTATTAGAATGTACTTTATTCAGAAAATTTGGAGGCTACACCAAATTTTCTTAGTACTGTATTCAGTTATACTATATATATGGTCAAATTATGTATTTATAAGCATATTTAACACATACATGTAAGTTACTATTTAATTTGTCATGCAATTCACTTCAAAAATAGTACAGTGGAATTGTTCGGTTTCTTCTGTAATGGCTTTTGTACTTTTAATTTCAGGAATCTGACTGTTTAATTAGAACACCTATTAAGTGATGAAGACAAGCTATAAACTGTTTTTCTTATTTAAACTGTATTTTAACCAGAATAAGAAGTATAATATAGCCTAGTGAATATAGACACAGAGAACAGGAAAAGCAGGCACTGGACCATAAAGCCTTTTCCAAATCAATTTAATGACAGAGAGGATAGGAATTCAAGTTAGTTAAACCTAGCTGGAAGCCTAATTCTGTCCCTATTCCACTAAGTTATACTCTTCCTTTTGTATATTTAAAGAAACCTCAACAACCTTAAGGACTGAGGCCAGAACAGTGAAGAAACATTAAGTGTGGCCACTTTTCACAGTAATTAAGATTTTTTTCAAAGACCAATCAGGCATGGTTTAAAATAGAGAATAATGGTAGAGGATTTAGAGTGAAAAGCAAGCTGTTTTTTAAAAACGTATTTCCAGCTTCTTGGACATCGTTCCAGAGACAGTTTACGCATTTTTGTATACATACACAAACATATGTTAATATATAAGAATGCACATATACACACACTTACATTTATGCTTTTCACACTGCTCTCCATCTTCCTTTTCCTTAATGTATCTTGGAGATTATTTCTTATCAGTATATACGCTAACAGCTTTTAAACTATTAATCCCAGTTAAAAAAAAAAAACAGTCTTAAAATACAACAGCTCTAATATCCCTAAGCTGTTAAATATGTTCAGCAGAACCTCTGATACAACCTCTACAAAGTAACCATGGTCAAAGTACACTTACTCTTTTTAATTAATTGACAAACGTAGGTTTGGCAGAAAAAAGAAAATGACATTATAGTCTAAGGTTAAATATAAAATGAAACAATATAAAATACTGCAAGATTAGAAGAAATTTATCCCAAGTCACAATTTTACTATTTGAAAAGCTGATAAAAATACATGTTTAGATAAATTTGAAAATCTGTTAATTTGAAAGTAAAACACTAACCAAAGACATCTTCTTTTCTTGGAATAAGTAATACGTGATGGCCACAGGCTGTGAAAGGGAGCATGCTTCATTTTTTGCCACCACGCTGTTCCTTTGTTCTTCCTGAGGTTTTGTCCTTGAAAAGAGGTCTGTCTACAAAATTTTAAACGTAACACAAATGATCAATAATAATATCAATATAATGATAAAGTATCAGTATGATCACTAGGCATGAGGGGAAAAAAACAGACAAAACTTCAAAGGAACAGTCAAAAATTCCCTTTTTATGAAGAGCTGAGAAAGATTTTGGTTTTGTTTTTTTTTTGTTTCTTTTTTTTTACATATTGATCTAGAAAGGTAAAATAAGGATGGAGGGAATAAGTTTTGTGGGTTTTTTTTTTTAATTTTATTTATTTATTTGTCAGAGAGAGAGAGAGAGAGCGAGCGAGCAAACACAGGCAGACAGAGTGGCAGGCAGAGGCAGAGGGAGAAGCAGGCTCCATGCCTAGCAAGGAGCCCAATGTGGGACTCGATCCCAGGATGCCGGGATCATGACCTGAGCCGAAGGCAGCCGCTTAACCAACAGAGCCACTCAGGCGTCCCGAGAATAAGTTTTTAAATAAGATATCTGTAATAGCAAACATGGTTATAAAGCTAGAAATTTCTAGTCTCCCCTTTAGCCAACAAAGAGGAAATAAAAAATGAACTATAATGTTGACCACTCTGACTCTAAATTAGTCCCTTAATCTCTGGAAGTGAATACTGAATGAATGAATAAACCAAATTAATATTCAGACTTGATACCATAGTCACAAATTCTGCTAACATTTTTTAAGTAAATACATTACCACTATACACATATAGTTTAAAAAGATACATACAAACTGTGGCTCTAAACTTGAAGCATTATGTAAATTCTTAAATATGGTTCCTTAGGAGACATTTAAAAGAGAAAAAGCAGACAAAGGATTGAAAAGTGAGATTAATAAAGCAATAGTGGAATTTTTTAAGAGCCTGAAAAAAAGGTAAAGACCAAGTGAGAGTTATGATAGAATTATATGATGTATGATTCGCACAGATTAATAGTTTTCCCCATGCCAACTTTACTTTTCAAAAAACATAAGCACCAATTTAAAGAATTAAATCCAACAGAACTTGGCATATTGTAACCCACAGCAGTCCATTTCTACCCTAAATAAATAGGTGAGTCTGTAGATTAGTTCAGATACCTGGGACAACACAGTTTGGGGAACAGAGAAGCTAGACAATACCACAAGTTGTTTCTAGGCACCTCTAGATTTTCAAGGAAGAATATTTTTTATTAAATCAAGTGTTCCTTTTTTTTTTTAAAAAAGATTTTTATTCATTTATTTATTTGTCAGAGAGAGTGAGCACAGGCAGACAGAGTGGCAGGCAGAGGCAGAAGCAGGCTCCCTGCTGAGCAAGGAGCCCGATGTGGGACTCGATCCCAGAACACTGGGGTCATGACCTGAGCCGAAGGCAGCTGCTTAACCAACTGAGCCACCCAGGCGTCCCATTAAATCAAGTGTTTCTATCTGAGACCTTAACACTGTCAAATCTGGCCTTAAATTACTAGGCATGCTTAATATCAGACCCATTAGCCCAATTCCTCAGTCTGTCAGTATAGGCTATAGCTGGAGGCAACAATGGGATATCCCGATACCAAGGTCTTAGAAATGTGACCACTGTGAATTATACTGGCAAATCCATGAAGATTTTATTACTTATAGGACAAAATCATGATGTCATCTGTAAATGTGAGACTAAAAGGTTTAGGAACATTCAAAACACTAAGCAAAGTACTATGAGGGCAGTAATCTCAAGAAGGAAGGGCTATTCTAATAAAGCAAAAGTCTAATCAAATCATGCTCTATGTAGATAAAAGACTATATGAACAGAGAGTGATCAATGGAAACATAAATAGGAAATCAATGGAAACATAAATAGGAAAGGCAGAAGGACCAAAGCAGGCAATACCTACCAAGCACTGTTCAGATGAGAAGACATCTTGGCTAACTAGATTTGAATGTAACAGTTTCCCTGGCAAGTAATGTAGGACAATGCCTAATCTGCCTTGATGTGACAGAGTACTCTGACACTATCAGAATTCCCCTTGTGATATTCCAAGCTTTGTAAGCGACTGTCAGATAAGCTGGCTTCCCATATACCTTCTTATTCAATAGGAGAGGAGAAGACACTGGTTGGGTCAGGTGAAACTTCGCAGTTACATTTCTCACCATAAATTAATGAATTTGCATTCCAATGTAACCACTTACCTTCACATATGCACACATGTATACATAAAAACAAGCTCACAGAGAAGGATAATGCAAATCTACTCCCCAAAACACGACTATTCTGTGACGAGACATATCAGATTTTTATAGGGGGATCCAAAAGTGCGTGTCCAAAGCTTATAGGGGATTCTCAGAAGCGAAAACAACCTCTTAATACTGCCTTCCATATTTTTAATGCTTCCAACTTTTTATACCCACCCCTTATCTTTTGTCTTTCTTTTTTTCTTAAGCTTTATTTATTTGAGAGAGAGTGTGTGTGTGAGCAGAGGAAGAGGCAAAAGGAGAGAGAGAGAGAGAGAGAGAGAGAGAAGCAGACACCCTGCTGAGTGCAGAACCCAGGACTCCAAGATCATAACCAGAACCAAAATCTTTAGAGTCAGATGCTTAAATGATTGAGCCACCCAGGCATCCCTATCTTTTGTCTTTCTAATTAATTCATTGTTTCCTTAATATGGGGAAGGAAAGTATTCTTTCCATTGTGTAGTCAGGAAATGGAAACCTGAAGATGTTAAAGAACACATACAGACTCAGGCTCCCTGCTCAATATAGAGTCTGCTTGTCCTTTTCCCTCTGTCCCTCCCCTCCTCATTCTCTCTAATAAATAAACTCTTTAAAAAGAAAAGGGGGGTGCCTGGGTGGCTCAGTCAGTTAAGCATCTACCTTCAGCTCAGTTCATGATTTCAGCATTCTGGGATGGAGCCCTATACCACTCCCCCAGCCCCCTGCGGAGCAGGAATTCTGCTTCTCCTTCTCCCTCTGTTCCTCCCCCAGCTTCTGTCAAATAAATCTTTTTTTTTTTTTTAAGAGTTTATTTATTTATTTGTTAGAGAGAAAGAGAGAGAGAGAGAGAGCGCGAGCACAGGCAGACAGAGTAGCAGGCAGAGGCAGAGGGAGAAGCAGGCTTCCCGCCGAGCAAGGAGCCTGATGTGGGACTCGATCCCAGGACTCTGGGATCATGACTTGTGCCGAAGGCAGCCGCTTAACCAACTGAGCCACCCAGGCGTCCCTCAAATAAATCTTTTTAAAAAGAACCCATTCAGCTTCAACAGGTAGACTATGGGAGAATTAAATTCCTAATTCCCTAATTCTGAGTCTAGTAGACTTTCTACTACCTCACAATGCCTTACTTCTATGTCAGAGTACACAAAGTTAATAGAGTCTGCATGTGGGGTTTAAAGAAAGAAACCTAAAGGATCCTTGTAGATATGGCCATTTATGGTGGAGCAAAGAGTAATAATGCTATTAAGACTGAAAAGAACATGTATTCTACTTAATATCAAAGGACAGCATGACTGGAGGGAGAGGGTAATTAGGGAATAAACTAAATAAAACAGAAAACAAAGTGGCTGGGCTCCATGCCAAGCAATAGCAAAGATAACTTTGCAGCTTTAATTTCTATCTCCATCTGAAAGTAAAATAATTTATCAACCTAAAACACAGTACTTTTTCAAATTTAAAAGCAAAATCACTCAAAAGAACAGAAAGACATGAGCAGCCTGGACAACTACTTAAGCATCATCTTAAAAATCAGGTAACATGTTTTTGTAGGTGATTTACTACAGGAGTAATCTGAATCGATTTTCTAAGTGTCCAGTGTGGAAATGAAAACACAGCTGACCCTTGAACAAGATAGAGTGAAGTGGCCAGGTCCACTTAGATGCAGATTCCTTTTTCAATAAATACAGTACAGTGCTAAAACATATTTTCTCTTCCCTATGATTTTGCTTTGTTTCAAGTTTTTATTTAAATTCTAGTTACTTAACATATAGTGTAATATTGGTTTCAGGAGTAGAATTTAGTGATTCATCACTTACATACAACACCCAGTGCTCATCACAAAAGTGCCCTCCTTAATACCCATCACCCATTTAACCCATCCCCTGCCCACCTTCCCTTCATCAACCCCTTATTTTTTTTAAGATTTATTTATTTATTTGAAAGAGAGAGAGAGAGTATGCACGAGCAGGGGAGAGAGGCTGATTCCTGGCCGAGTGTAAAGCCCAAAGCAGAGCTTGATCTCATGACCCTGAGATGATGACTGGAGCGGACACTTAACCAACTGACCCGCCCAGGCATTCCTCCCTTATGATTTCCTTAATAACTTTTTTTTCTCTACCTTACTTTATTATAAGAAAATAGTATTTGGGGCACCTGTGTGGCTCAGTCTTTTAAGCATCTGCCTTCAGCTCAGGTGATGATCTCAGGGTCCTGGGATTGAGCCCGGAGTCGGGCTGTCAGCTCAGTAGGAAGTCGGCTTCTCCTCTCTCTGCCCTTCCCCCCATCCCTGATTGTGCTCTCTGGTTCTCTCTCTCTCTCAAATAAATAAATAAAATCTTAAAAAACAACAACAAAAAAAGAATATAGTAAATAAGACATATAACATACAAAATATGTGTTAATCAACTCTATGTGTTCTTAGTAAGGCTTCTAGTCAATAGTAGACTATTAATGGTTAAGTTCTGGGGGAGTCAAAAATTATACATGGATTTTTGATGGTGTGGGGGTCGGCACCCCTAACCTCCCACATTGTTCAAGGGTCAACTGTAAAGGGAGAAAATGTTGCTTTTGAAAGGTGTTTTTTAAGTCATCAAAAAATGTTTATTCTCTCACAGTTCCTGCAAATCACAGTATTTTACCTGAATGCTATTTATTTGACAGAAATCTTTGATGACTTCCAACAGAGGGGTCAACATATTAGCTTTGCCTTCAGACACACCATCGATCCTTTTCACATTTTCAAATGTAGTAGGTCTGTCATTTAAAAATATTAAAAAGTCAAGAAACCACTAAAACATTATCACTCCAGCAACATAGCTGATGTTTAGCTTCATATTAATACTCAATAAACATATATTTTTCCATTAACCAAAAACAATGTGTAATACAAGTAATGATGTTTCTCTTCGCTTTCCACCATTTAAATATTTATTATTTTAGCAATTTATGAATAAAAACACCACCACATTATCACCACGAAAACACAGTACTAACTGGTAAACAGGCCATTAGCATGAAGAAACAGGCTAAAGTTCTACTCTATTACTGATCTTATCACTATTACTATTTTTACAGATACTAAAAAAAAACTATGAGGCTCTGAGGATAACCAAGAGGCTAAGAAATACAAAAGAAAATCTCACTCATTATATACAAAGTATTTACCTGTAATAATAAACTTGCTAACTACTTTAGGCTTTTAACTCGGTATTTTTTATTGTGTCCAAAATCCAAGAGACTGTATGATATCTACTTTCTAAAAATCTGCCAATCTAATTACTATTCATTTTCCTTTAAATTATCTTTACTAAATATTAAAATGTGGTCTTTGAATATTTACTTTTAATAAAATAATTATTTTAAAATATAAGCACTATATTATTAAAATTTCTACACTAAAGTAACATCTTTTGGATGAAACTTAATGACAAAAACAATTTTTTAAAAGAAAGTATAAAAGATTAATACAATTGGGACGCCTGGGTGACTCAGTTGGTTAAGCATCTGCCTTTGGCCCAGGTCATGATCCGAGGATCCAGGGATGGAGTCCTGCATCAGGCTCCTTGCTCAGCAGGGAGCCCGCTTCTCCCTCTGTCTGCTGCTCCCCCTGATTGTGCTTGTGTGCTCTCTCTCTCTGACAAATAAATAAATAAAATCTTAAAAAAAAAGGTTGAATACAATTATCAGACAACTGCTTTTTTTCTTTTAAAGATAGAAATTTTTTGAAAGAATTTAGTTATTTGTTTATTTGTCAGAGAGAGAGAGAGAGAGAGAGAGCACAAGCAGGGGGAGCAGCAGGCAGAAGCTTAACCCACTGAGCCACTCAGGTGTCCTTCAAAAACTGTTCTTTGGAAATAATTTCTTCTAAACACTTATTGACCACCTCATCTTTATTAGGCATTGTGCCAGGTGCTTTGGAAGACACAAAATATTGAGGAAAACAGTGTCTTTATTCAGAGTTTAAAATCTAGAAGATACAAGCACATATACCCATAATAACAAAAAATAAAGCATTATGTGAGATGTGTCACAGAAGCATCTTCTAAATTTACATTTTTGTTAAAGATTTTATTTATTTATTTGACAGAGATCACAAGTAGGCAGAGAGGCAGGCAGAGAGAGAGGGGGAAGCAGGCTCCCTGCTGAGCAAAGAGTCCAATGCGGGGCTCGATCCCCAGACCCTGGGATCACGAAGGTAGAGGCTTTAACCCACTAAGCCACCCAGGCACCCCCTAAATTTACATTTTAAAGTCGTTTATGAATTCAGGGGAAAGGAATTAGTTTGCTGCTAAGAGCATCAAAGACTTCATGGAGAAAATCTTGAAGGATTTCCTAGCAGGAGTTTTGGGAAATCAAGGAAACGACAAGGCACAAGCAACACTGTAAACAAATACATGGAATTTGAAAGGGGATCTTCAAATATGGTCGGATAAACCACTCAAAATTCTGTGACATGGATGTAAAGACATGTTTAAGTCCATAAATGGAGGACCCTGAATTATAAGCTAAAGAAGTTAAGACAGGAACTAGTTAAGCAGAAGTATGACATGAGAAAGAAAGACTGATTTGGTCTCATGTATCAGATGAAACAAAGACGGAGAGATGAAGGAAAGATTTACTAGTTAAGAGGCTTCTGCAACAGCCCAGGGGCAATGGTCTGAACTAACAGGGTGTCACAAAGAAGAGAGAGGACAGCATACACAGACACATGAGGAACGCTTTAATGAAAAAGTCTCACAACTATTTAAGTAGGACTAAGACAGGGATCCACGTTAGAGGAGTGAAAATAACACCAGGCATTTTAAACATGTGTCATTGAGACATGAAGGTATGAACTGACAAAAGAAAAAAAAAGAGAAGAGTTTTGGTAGTTGCACAAAATGCATGCACGGAGGGTTTGTGGATAATGAGTTAGATTTCATATATACTGAATGTGATGGCTGAAAACGTTTTCATTTATGTAGAAACATAAGACTACAGCTCAGTGGAGAGATGGTGGGCAGCATGGGAGACTGGGGAGTCACCTAACAGACAGGACAACTGGACCCCAAGTCATACTGTCACTAAACAATCTGCATTACAAATCTATTATGTTAGGAGAAAATAAGTTAGAACACATGCCGACAGACAGCTTACCTCATTTTGGCCATATCCAGTAGTATCTTATTTGTTGCCAGAATAGCTGGAGGGACATCCATTTTACTGGCTTGTTTCTGCCTGGCTTCAACCAATTTGCCATACAACACAGTCTGAACGAAGAACAAAGAAACAACTGAACATTTGTTGTTGTTTTTTAATGTACTTAGAAAAATCCAGTCCTTTATTTTTAGAGCTTCGGCTATTACATTTTCTCTCAGGATGAAGAATTAACTATATCTCACACTCATAGCTAAAGAACAACTTTTAAAAATGCTGGCAACAAAATTTTAGGCATGCATATAATCCTTTCAAGCACTGCCTTTTCACAAAAGCCATACCTCAGTCTCCTGCTCTTGAGCTGAAATAACAGGTTCTGAGAACTTGTGAGGTTTTCCTGGTGAACCCACCGTGATGCTAAAATATTTAAAAGAAAATAATTAGTAAAGGCTTTTCTTTCACCATGTTCACTTTTTATTTCACCCCCAAAATGAAAATATTGTTGCAAGTCAATAGTAACATTTATTTTTCATAACACCAGTAAAATAATTGTGATTTATATGGCAGCCTAGATTTTAAGCAATTTCAATCAAATGCATTCATTATAATGGTAAAGTTAGAACTGTAATTTGAATTCATCAAAATGTAAAATACTTAAATACAGCCTCTGCCCCATCCTCATCCTCAACCAAATTCTTTAAAATACTCCTTCCTTATCTATACTGAAGATAACTTTTTTTGTCCAAGAGAGATACAATCTATGATTCTTTATTGTAACATCACTAATTTTTGGTTGGTAAGGAACATTAGCATGGGATTAATCAAACTGTTCACAATTTTCTTCAAAATCAAACAAAAATAAGCCAAAGGGGATTTCTCTTTTGACTCCACAAAAGAAAGATAAAAAGCATGCAATTAGCAAACAACATGGAAGGCGCAAGGCAGCAAACTAGACAGAAAACCAATTTCTACAACGAACATTTCCCATTGATAAATTAACTCCAAAGACAAAAAGATATAAAAATGAAATTGTATGGAATAGCCTATATAAAAGATGCCAAATTTAAATAAAGCCCTTTTTTGGTAAGGAAAGGGAGAACATGTTTGATATTTAACAAATGTTTATAGTAAGATTTTCACAATTATCAAATCCTATCACTAAAATAAGCAGATTTAAATTAGAGGAAAAAACCACCAGTTCCAAGAATTAGTAATATCAGGTTATTCAAGATAATTATAAATTTGTTTTAAATAATAAAATTATATTACCCTTTATATTAGTATTTATAGGAGTCTTTATACTAACGTACTGCTTGCAAAATGGTATTTTAAATTATTTCACAAATAAATTTTATTATCATATATACTGGCAAAATATGGGCAATATAGCCCTGAAGCAGAAATATACATGGAAAACAATAATAAATGTTTTGCCTATGAATACTATTACAAGTGCAAGGAAGAAAAGCCCAAAATAACTCTAATGAATATCATGAAAAAGTAGAGATGCTGGGGGCACCGGGGTGACGCAGTCGGTTAAGTGTCCGACTCTTGGTTTTGGCTCAGGTTGTGATCTCAAGGTCGTGGGATCGAGCCCTACATGGCGCTCTGCACTGAGCACAGAAATCTGCTAGTTTCTCTCTCCCTCTCCTCTACCCCTCCCTGCCTCATGCTCCCTCTATAACCAATCAATCAATCTTTGGGGGGGGATTAAAAAGTGGAGATGTTCTACGCATGAAACAAGAAAAGACTACCATGTTAAAGAAGAAAAAGAACAAGAAATAGTTCTTAGAAATTAAGATTTTAATAACTAAAATTAGAATCTTACTAGATGGAAGGGAATATAAAGTCAAGGAATCCAAGAGAGTAAACACCAACAAAAAGAAATTGAAAACAAGGGGGAAAAAAATGAGTAATAAAAACACTAAAAACCAAGCCAAGAAAACAAAAAAGACAATTACTAACAACAAGGAAAATTAAAGTAGTCATGCCATAGCCACACAGACTGGCTTAGTAGTATACAATATTTGTGTAAGTATAATAATGTAAAAAACAAATTGTTAATATGGCCAAAACTTGAAATATAATTCTGTTTTGGTCAAGGGAGGAACTTAAGGAAGGGAAATTAGGGAAGGGCATATGGAAGATAAGCCACAATCTACCATTATAGGTCAATAAAAAAACTTCTAAAACTGATAGGTCCAAAAATAGTAATCTAAGCATGTCACTTAGAAATATGGAGGCAGGGGAACCTGGGTGGCTCAGTTTGTTAGGCATCTGACTCTTGATTTTGGCTCAGGTCATGATCTGAGGGTCATTAGACGGTGTACCAGGACAGGCTCCATGCTCAGCAGGAAGTCTGCTTGAGATTCTCTCTCCCTCTCTCCTTACCCCTCCGCCACCTTTAAAAAATGGAAGCAAATATCCGCAAGTCCAGCTGAAAGATTAGAAGATAACCACTTCTACAGAACAGAGCAAAGTGGATTTGGGAAGCATGTGAACTGGCTTGCTTTGTTATATGCCATTAAGTACCAACTGACTTTTAAAACCATGTACATGAATTATTTTAATGAAAATTCAAATGAACTTTAAAATAATATTTATATGTAAGCATCTTTTTCTCGCTCCTATACACTAAGCCCATATGTTAAAATTAATTTCTGGGCCACTCCACAGGTATGTCAGACCCAGTATGTCTTTCACTAAACTCCTCATCCCCTAAATACCCAACCTCTCAAACCTGTGTTCCTCTTATGTTACCAGCGAAGAGAATGACAACATTCTCACCTGCAATCAGACACAAACCTAAGTGTTATGTTCAAGTTCTCCGCTTTCCTTAGCCCACCTCTGTTTTCAATCACTGAGTCCTAACAATTCTAACTCCTAAATATCTTACAGTCCTTTCTCTTTCCATGCCCACTGCCACTTCCCTTGTCTCAGTTCCCACCCTCTCTTGCAACAGCCTCCTTATTGTGTCTCTACACTCTGATCCTCCTGCCTTCCATTCCCTCCACAGCCAGAGTCATGGATCAAGGGTCGGCACACTAGGGTGCACGGGACAAGCCCATCTGTTCTGATAAGGCTCGTAAGCTAAGAATGGTTTCTTACATTTTTAAACAGTCAAAAAGAAAATCAAAAGAACATTTTGTGACATGTGGAAATTATATGAAATTCAAATTTCAGGGTCCATAAATAAAGTTTTATTGGAATACAAGCCACACTTTCTTTACATATCAACTATGGCTGCTTTAAGGCTATAAGAGTAAAGTTAGACAGAGACCACATAGCCCTCAGAGCCTCAATTGTTTACTATCTGACCCTTGATGGAAATGTCAACCTCTGTTCTCAATCGTAAATTTGATGTCACTGTCCTACTGAAAAATCCTTCCTTAGCTCCCAACAACTCCTCTGCCTTTATGATCAAGTTGAGGGCCGGACAGAAACTGGATATTCTGGGCCCTATTTAATTCTTCAGTCTTAAATTTTCACCACCCCTCTGCTTCCCTCTACTAGATAACTGCTAGGACTGTTGAGTTCCTTGATCATATCACATCCTCTCTTGTTTCAGGTTTTAAAAAGTGGGCCATTCCTCTGCTCAAAGAACTTACCCTCATGAGACTTAACTTCTACCTAAAGTCTCAAGTGTCATTTCCAAGTGTGTTTCCAAAGTATTACAACTCTGGATTGTAATTTCATGTTCCCCTACCTGTATATCCCACTAGAGTATAAACCCTGGGAAGGCCAGTGACTATCTCTCTATTTTCCCCACCAAATCCCAATGCGGAGATTAGCTGTGCTAATACCCAGCACAAAGATGTTTGACAAAAATGAAATAAATGTTTAAATGAAGAAATACTTCAGCATACTGAATGGATATCTTGTTTTATATACTCCTTAACCCTTTTGTTTACATACTGTAATTAATTAACCCATATCTAAACAAAAAGAAATTGTTTTGAGTGAGAGACTGGTATTATGGTAAGTGTTTCTGTCAGATCCAAAATAGTATTATCTAAGTGAGAAATCCAATAGAAAGTAACAGCTTCAGAGCACATTAACTTCCGTTCACCTGATATGTATATAAACAAAGTCCATTCAATAATCTGTATATAAGTCCTGACAAGTTTTTCAAACTCTCCATCTTTAGACCTTCTCTAATTCTGTACATTCTCCACACTTTCATTAAGTTAGCAAGCCAAATATTAAGCTCCAAAGTATAATAGGTCCATTCACTATTTCTACTAACTCTAATATCTACCATTTTATTTCCCATAACATATATTTTATATGGCCTTGGAACATATATTTTATACATATGTAATGAGTGTTTAGATGCTAGAAGTTGACAAATATAGATTTGAAAGTCAGATCTGCCATACGTGACTGAACAAAGTTAACTTCTTAACCCTTGGTATCTTCAACTTTAAAATGGGAATAAATAATAGTAGCCAACTTACAGATTGTTGTAACAATTAAATGAGATGTTACAAATAAAATACTTAGCATGTAGCGTATGGCTTGGCAAATAATAATACCCAAGAAGTATTAGCTATTAAATTAATATTAATACTATCATTTTATAGGTCTTATTTAATAATCATAATTTATATATTATATATAATAATTTTATCTACATAATTATTATAATAGGTTTATGCTTTAACTTTTGACTTCCTTCTACCAATGAAACAGTCCAACATCTGACAGACCTTTCTCTTTAGGAAAGAAAGAAAAAAGGTGTCAATACAGTTAACATAGAAAATAAACATTTTCAACTCTGTACCTTTTTTTAGGAATGTTTCTCCCAGAAGAAATTTTATTAGGTGCTTTATAAGAATACATCTTCTCCCAGTTAGGCTGCTTTTAAACATATAAAGATCCATTACAAAAAATCAGAAATTTCAAAACTTTCAAATAAAAAAAAAAAAAGATACAAAAATCTCATGATGACAACTTTTCCTCTGATTAACCAAGTCATCAAATAAAAGTCATCACCTGAAAATAGCTCTTAGATTATCAATTTCTAGGATTCTAAGGCAGTTGGAAATGTAATGTCCTATTTCTCCCAAATCTATAGAGAATACATAATCAGAATAATTATTTGAGGCACAGCAGAGGCCCAACTTATAAAATGATTCAGTTAAATTCTGCATACTTTAATAAAACAGAAAAACTCTAACAAAAAATTAATTCAGCACATTTTCCTATTACTCCAGTGTTCTAATTAGTTTAAGTCTGCCGGTGGTTCTTTAACCTGTAACTGTTATCTAAGATCCAAAAACAAAGCAAGAAAGTATGTGTGCATGTGGATGTGAGTATGCATATAGCTTTCATGAGAACACTTAGGAATCATGCTTATTTTTTCTCTTAGTTTTAAGTATCATACTTTGTAAAAAAAAAAAAAAACAAAAAAACAACTCCAGGCCAAATGAGTTATAAAACAAGTTTTAAAAAAATTAAAATAAGTCACTTTCTCAAGTATTTTTAACTTATTTATTTAACCATTAGCCCCAGAAATCACATCCTGCATCTTTTATTCTATTCACATCACTACTCTTTCCAAAGTTTATGTTTTTATTACATATGGCATTTTGAAGGAAATCAGTAGGAACCACCTCTTTAACCAACCAACCTTCTTGTTTGTGGTTGACTCAGCTGGTACTTGATTATAGGAACCCTGTTCAATGCCGGGTGGTACAGTTTTAGAACTGAAAAAATAATAAAATCAAATTATCTCAAATGCTGAAATATGATTATATTCAATTATCTAATATCATAATGCATCCAGTCTCAGAAAGACAGATGAGAGTCTACTGTTTTAGAACTGAAATTTTTAAATTTTTATTTATTTTTTAATTTTTTAAAAAGATTTTATTTATTTATTTGTCAGAGAGAGAGAGAGAGAGTCAGAGAGAACACAAGCAAGGGGAGTGGCAGGCAGAGGGAGAAGCTGAGCAGTAGCTGAGCCCAACGTGGGACTCGATTCCAGGACCCGGGGATCATGACCTGAGCCAAAGGCAGAGGCTTATTAAATGACTGAGCCACCCAGAAGTCCCCAAACTGAGATTTCTTTAAATTAATTTTTTTTTTAAGGACAAGCTCCGAAAGTGGTTTTGTTTTTTTTTTTTAAGATTTATTTATTTATTTATTTATTTATTTGAGAGTGAGAGAGAGCATGAGCGAGGAGAAGGTCAGAGGGAGAAGCAGACTCCCCATGGAGCTGGGAGCCCGATGCGGGACTCGATCCCGGAACTCCGGGATCATGACCCGAGCCAAAGGCAGTCATCCAACCAACTGAGCCACCCAGGCATCCCATCGAAAGTGCTTTTTAAGCTCTTTAAAATTTAAGTTTAAAGCTCTTTAGAGTTTTTTTACTTTAAAAGAAAAATTGATAATATAATGCACACTACAGGGATTACCATCAACAATATTATATTATAAACTTCAAAGTTGTGAAGAGAGTTGTTCTCAAAACAGAAATGATAATTATGTCACATGATAGAGGTAATACGCTAACCCACTGTAGTAATCATATTACAATATATAAATCTATCACACTTACATGCTGTATACTTCAAACTTACAAAATGTTATATGTCAATTATATCTCAATTTTTTAAAAAAGGAAAAAAGCCATAAATGATCAATAACATGTGAAGATACAAAAAAGAAGGCAACAAGTATATTCCCTTCCCACCTTCTAACATAAGAAGAAAATATGAGGAGCGCCTGGGTGGCTCAGTGGGTTAAGCCTCTGCCTTTGGCTCAGATCATGATCTCAGGGTCCTGGGATGGAGCCCCACATCAGGCTCCCTCAGGGAGCCTTCTTCACCCTCTCTCTCTGTCTGCCTTTCTGCCTACTTGTGATCTCTCTTTCTCTGCCAAATAAATAAATAAAATCTTAAAAAAAAAAAGAAGACAATTTGATATATGGATGCTTCAACATTGATCTCAGTGCTGCTTCTTTAATCAATGGAAAAGTAGCTTTCTAAATACTATAATACTCAACTACTTCTTATCAATCAAGAAAATGTTCTATGATTTATCTTTCAACCACTAACTCCCAATTTCAAACTAGCTAAAAGACATATGCAAAGCAATCTTTACTCACTTTATCTTTGTGGTGTCTGTGAATTGGTTTCATTTGACATTTCAACAACAAAAATACAGAAGTTAAAAAAAAAATGAAAAATGAACCTTGGTAGAAGAAACACCCTCGGACACAATTCTTCACCAGCTTGGAGGATAAGTTTCTTAGGAGACTCTGTACCGGCTTCATGAAGCCAAGATCTGCCCTATTGAACACAAGAAGAATCTTTTAATACATAGTGAGAAAAATTAAATCAAACAGGTAGTCTTCTATATTGCTTACCTTTTCTGTAAGAGTGCAAATCCTTACAAATCTGCGTTTCCCAGGAGCTTCTACCAAGAACCCCTCAGCCATGAGCTGGTGGGACAAAGCCTTCCACCAACTCTCTGTCTGATTCTTGCCACTGCCAAATAAATTGTGTCTGCGATACTGATCTGGAAGACGCTGGGAACTCTGAAATTAGGAATAAAATCAGTATCTAAAAATGTTTTTTTTACTTAAACAGGATAAGTAAAATGGAACTGCCTCTCCATTTTTTGGGTTTAACACTAAATTTCAGCTTTAAATACCTCCAAAATTTGATGCCCATCCTGCTTGTTCTGAGCACTTAAGTCATAAACAAATATATAATCAAAATAGCATTCCTTTCCTGTGTGAAATAATGGCAGGTAATTTGATACACATGTTTTCCAATGCACAGGGTTGGATATGTTTGGCATATTTAACCTAGGCTATTTAGGCCTTTTATCAACACACATTATTGTCTGAAAACATAATCATAAGCTGTAGCTCAAGACTAGAAGCAGGGGTGTTAGAAGGCAGTGTGACCCCACACCTAGTCATCAGTGAGCGCACTGCAACGATTCAGTCCCCACAGCATGGCTGCATTCACCGTACTTTTGTTCACGAGGTACTACAAAGTTTACTTAGTCATTTCTGATTTAGCTACTTTACAGAGAAACCCCAGGGGAAACAAGTGCATGCTACACAGGAACTGTTTTTGAGATTCTTTTTCTTTCCTAAGTGAAGAGAGGATTCCAATAGGAGACTCTGCACAGGCCACCACATTCCGGCAATGTTGGGGAAGATGGTCTGTCATGTGCAGAGTCTCCTATATAACTCTCTTGCTCTCTAACGGAGGGGACTCCCCCCACCTTCACTCTCTGTAAAGTACTTTTCCATTCCCTGTGACCTCTTACTACCTCCTCTACTTACCCTACACATTCAAGAACTGCCTTTACATGTCTATAGTATTTTATGAACATAATACTTTATGGAAAGTTGCTCCTGTCTATGTACTTGTGGTGAATACGTCAGATGGTCATTCAAGGATCATTCTAACCTTCAGCCACTGTACCCTCTTTCACTGCAGAATCTGCGAAGTTATAACTGTTTCTCAAAATCCCTTTCCGCCAGAGTTCTGGGTATGATTTAAGAGGCATTTTTACATGACATCTCTAAGTAGGAGATGAGGTAGGGCTACTCTGTAGCTACTCCTGCAGGGACGCGTGATTGTGGAGGTGTTCGCTTTTTATGAGAAAGTGTTAGCCAAGAACCCAGCATACGACTACTAGCATCCTAAGTCTCAAGAGGCAGACACTTTTTGGATACAGATTATAGCAAGTACAGGTGGTCGCCAGAACAAGAAGGAGAACCTCCCTGGCTGTTACAGCTCCCTGTTCGGTGCACTGTGGGGTCTGGTGCTGTAGCGGCAGCTTCCCAGACTGACAGCTTCTTGTCACAGGAGAGGCAGCAGGTCTCATAATCGATTATTTTACAGTACAATCTGTAAGTTTTGTAATGCCCAGTAATACATAGCTTTCTGTTTAAATTATTTAGAGTGATTATGAGCAAATATAAATTCTGTATTTTAGGTTATATTTAGATTTCAAAAAGAGTCATCCCTTGACTATGTCAAGAGGTTATTCTAAAAATTTCAATATTAAATGCAATCTAAAATTTTTGAAACAGGCACAGCCTGTCATTCAACATTTTTACATTTTACCTATAGTCCATGAAGGCTTAATAATCAATGCATATAAAAATCCAGGGGTCAAAGTCAAAACAATTCATAGACAGCAGACATAACTCAAGTACTAGAAGGTTCTCTATTATGAATGTATTGGTTTTATTCAACTGATGAAAATTGTTACAGCTACCAGTTTATCATTTTGGAACATTGAAACATGAATAAAAGTGAAAGAACCTTAGGATGCCTGGATGGCTCAGTCAGTTAAGTATCTGTCTTTGGCTCAGATCATGATCCCAGAGTCCTGGGACGGAGCCCTGCATCGGGTTCCCTGCTCATCTGGGCCCCTGCTTCTCCCTCTCCCACTCCCCCTACTTGTGCTTGCCCTCGCTTCTCTCTCTCTCTCTGTCAACACATGAAGGAAACCTAGGCTGACGTTAGATTAAAGTGGAACAAATTCCCATCAGAGACACTTCAGTGCCTAGAAACTGAGCTTAACACCCATAGGCTTCTGACAGGTTAGTTAAAGAGTCTATAACATGCATTCTACTTACCTTAAAAATAGAAATAGAATTCTTCTTATTACAATAGATAAGTAACAAGCTTTAGTATCACGGTGATTATATTTACCAAAATTTTATCAGAACAAGATTTAGAGAAATAGAAACACCCAGGTACAACATGGTACCTTTTTCCCTACCTAAGCCAACTGACTTGAAAAGAATGTTTAAAATCAAACATCAGAGAAGTTCAGAGCTAGAAGAACACTGGAGTTCTTTGATCCACATGGTTATTTTTTACTCATATTGCTAACAAATAATTAGAGGCTAAAAGAGTTAAGTGGTAGCCTAAGGTCCTAGAACTAGGAGTAGAACACAGGCCTCCAGAGTACTAGTTCTAAACTTTCATTACTATATCATGCGAATGCACACACAAATATACATATGCAATACATACATATACAACAGAGATGCCACATATCCATATCCCACATATCCATATCCATATATATATACGTATACACACACACACACACACACACACACATTGTTTGTAGTTAGTACAGCAAGACTACCTGGATTCAAGTCCCAGGAATGGTACTTTCTACCTTTTTGACCAGGCAAGTTACTTAACTTACCTGGGTTTCTAGTTCCTCAGCTGCTACCCAAGTGTTAACAACACCTTCTATCTCTTGGACATGTTGGAAAGACTGAGTAACCAAGACAGAGCCTGACTCAGTAACATTAACTTTCTTCTTATTAGTTAACAGTTGATCCTTTAACTCAACCTAAATTCCCTAATCGAAAAGAAAAACCATTATAGGGGCCCCTAGGTGGCTCAGTCGGCTAAATATTGACTCCTGATTTCTGCTCAGGTCATGATCTCAGGGTCATGAGACTGAGCCTTGGAGCTGTGTGTGGAGCCTGCTTAAGAGTCTCTCCTTCTCCCTCTGCTCTTCCCTCCCACATAAGCACATGCATGCGTACACTCTCTCTCTCTAATAAATAAGTAAATCTCAAAAAAAAAAAAAAAAGAAAAATCACTACCTAGTATCTAGTCAGATTTCCTTGTAACACTGGTAATGGTACTCTACATCTACTAGGGGCTTATCCTTGTAGCAGGAGATTCTACTGCTTGCAAACTAGTAACACCAAAGGTATTAAATTGCCTAACTAGTACTTACTAGCAATCTCAACACTAAAATTATTCTTCTAGCCTTTCCTTTCATAAGAAAAAAAAAAAAAAAAAACCTGAAGGGAATGAACACATTCACCAGTATGAAGCAATAAATTTTTTCCTAATCAGCAGGGAGTAATTGTCCTTCCCCTCATGATCAATAATTACAAATACTGTATACTGTGTGAATAAATTCACATTGTCTTGTTTCCATGGCAATCACCATGCCCAGAAAGCTGCCATAGAGAACACAGGAATTTGGGCATTGATTTTAAGGAAGGCACATTTTACAGACACATCCCGTACCAACTGCATTCATTCTAGTATCTCCAGATCATTCAATCTAAAAATAAAAATGTAAAACTGCGTGTGAACAGCATAATGAATAGAAAAGGCACTAGAACAGTCGTCAGGAAAGCTGCTTGCTCATCCTGATTCTGGCACAAAATAATGTGACTCAGGCAGGTCCTCTAAGTTTCAGGGACTCAGTATCAACCACTGTCAAATAAGGCAAGAGGAATAAATAGTTTTTTTGCTCTAGGAGTCTACACTTCTATGGGACACACTCAAAAAGGGAAATTATCTCATTCTTTTCTTTTAAAAATCAGGTTGGGAAAATAAGGAGCACCAAACTGGTATCAAGGAATATGGAAACCCACTAACTATGGATAGGTGTTTGAATAAAAAGAGCAGACTGGCTAGAATCCATGACCCAAAGTATCACTTTCTGATAAAAGCAAAATCTTTGAACCTTTATCTGATAGAGGAAAAAAAAAAACAAAGCAACACACAAATCTGCTACTTGTCTGAAGTAACTTCTTTAAAGATCACAATCGTTTTGTAAGGTAATTCTTTCTGCTGGGAATGCCACACTCCCCCTCCATCTTTCTTTCCTCATCTCATGTCTGAATGCCAAAATCTACTATTATCTCCCACAAAAAAGAAAGCTCCAGCAATACTGACAGCATCACAAAGACTTCTCTAACTTGCCAGCTATGAACAAGCGCTCTCTCCAGAACCCATGTCTATTCCTATGTCTTTTATCTCTCTCAATGCTACACTATACTATTTCTTCCCAAGTAACACCTTTCATACTAGAGGATGAGTTTTGGTTTTTTGATTCCCTACAAAACACAGTGCCTTACACACACACACACACACACACACACGATGTTTAATAACAAGTGGAAAAAAATAGGTATGAGCTCTCTCAAGTTTTAAATCTCTAAGTTCCTAAAGCATGAAACAAGCCCACAGTTTCTGTCTACATTTTAACTTCTTTTGCCTCTTTCCCAACTCCTACAACCCAAAGAAGCTTGGAGCTGCCACTTCAGGGCTTAACAAAGTCACTTCCAGGGCTTTTATTCTAAATGCAAAGTAAAATCAAAAGATTAAAAAAAATTATCTCTAGGAATATATTTCAATCAGACAAAATAGCTTATCCAGAAAATTAAATTGATAACCCTCTCCTATTCAATACTTTGAAAATTATAAAGGGTGTTTAAAACCACCAGTAGTTTTCTCGTGGCTGCCTGTAGTCAAAGCATCTTTTATCAAAAGTATTACCTAATTCTGGAGCCATGACAAGGCTCAGCACTTTGATAATATGATCAGGAATGAGGTTTCACTTAATGTCCTGGTTATGCAAATTAAGTACTGTGTTTCTGTTTTCGAATCTATACAGTTATTATTGTACAGATTCGAAAACAGAAACTTATTCATAGAGGGTGTTTAAAAATATTTATGTGGTGAGCTATTTAGACAGCTAAAACAAAGTTTCTTAAGCAACATTTCTAGCATTTAATTTCTAATTAAACTTGTACTATTTAAAAACAAAGTTTTAAACTCCATTTACAAATACCTGGATGGGCTGTATAACTGTTTATACTATTTAGAAAAATCTTGTGTAAGAAAGGAGAATCACATGCTGCTTAAATTATATTTCTTATATATATGTACAAATATTATCTCTTTAAAACTCTAAAGGTTTTCAGTTTAATATATTTATCATCTTACAGATCAAAATTATCTAAAAAGCTATAAATTTTACCTAAATTAGTTAAGGTGGACGATTTACTAAATTCCTAAAGGAATCATAATTATAATTTTTAAAACAATATCCCAATAGATACCAAGATCACTGAACGGAAGGGGGAAAAAATTACCTTATTTTTCCTTGTAGTTAATGTCTACAAATTTTTGTTAAGTGCTACTTTTTTGAAAAGTTTTACACCTTTATCTAGCAAGGGTAGTATAAAATTTCACAAAGAATAAACTTCTTAATTTGAAGACTCCCAGAAGAGACTGTCAGTATAAGCAGTCTGACTTGGTTTTCAAATAATAGGTGAAATCTGATCCCTCTTGTGGCCAGTTCAAGTTTGTGTAGGAGCCCACTTACACTTATTTGTTGATACTGGATACTGCTGGCTTAAACCAAATTAAAACAAGGATAATTTTTATAAATTATAAACATTCAACTGGGATACACAGGTTTTGAAGATGATAGAGACAGAAGAAACTTTCACAGATCCCAATTAAGCTTAATCTATCCCTTGTAACTTAAATTCTTTAATAAAAAAGATACTAGCAAAAAAAAAAAATAGTAGCATTCATAGCAGCTAAAACCAAGTTCCTTAACACTACTTAAATAATAAACAGTGACAACACTTATTAAATTTCTAATCAAACTGGTGATTTAAAAACAAAATTATACCGGGGCTGGGGAAAAAATAACAAAAAATAAAAACATAATATTTTAAACTCCATACAGAATCTAAAACCATCACTACCTGAAAAGTTAACATGTTTTCAATATTTCATTAAAAATATTTCACAAATAATTTAACATGTCCCTTTCTAAACAAGATAAAAACTCAGAAAATAAATACTTACATGAAGCATTCAGGTATTTAACAAATAAATGCTTACTTAAATTATTTTTTTAAATTTTACATGCAAACTGAGAATATTAATCTCTACTTTTAAGTATATTTTTAATAAATATACATATTTGTGAAGGATTCTACCTCCCACATTAGTTTATTGAACCAATAGCAATGCATGACACTTGGCTTTGCTTTATAGACTTCTAAATCAGGAATAAAATCATATGAACAAAAGGACTACCGACTGTTAAGGGTAATGACTTACTCATAGTGAACTTGCAAATGTTAGCATAATTCTGGCATGCTAATCACTAAAACAAAAAAAAGTAGCTGAATTGACTACCGCTATTTATTCAATGGTAAAGCCAAAAACGAAACAAACAAACAAAAAACTTGGAATTTTAAATACCTGAGATGAGAAACAGAAAAGATGTAAAAAGAAAAAGTATACTGCCAAATATTGTTATTGAACTTAGACATTTACAAATAATCACTGAAATTAAAGTTTTGCTCAAAGAATTTACTACTTTTCAGGGCACCAAAAGAGACACTTTTGTTCTACCTGTCTCCTGATACAATGAAAGCGAACTTTTCTTGATTATCCTAAGAAAGACCAGTTTAGGGATTTATCCAACTGTAATCTAATAAGCCAATACAATGCTTCTAGAATGAGCTGCAGAGCTGAACATCAACTTGAAATATGAAAACAGCAGTACATGTGATAACATGCAGGTTTTGTCAAAAGTAATGAACGTAGTGCTCGACTGGAGCTTCATATGGCTGACTTCCAATAACTCATCAAAAGCCAAAGCTGCCATTCCAAGACAAACTTCTGAAGTGTAACAGGAGTGCAAGAAGAACTATGAAGGTGATTCACAGGTATACTTACAGATCCTTGGAGAAATAAAATCGGAAGTCCAATTCCAAACTTTTCTCCTAAGATTTCCACAGCAGATAATAGCTGGAATGCTTGTGGACCAAAGTCCTTTGATGTCTCATCTGAGTCATCAATGGCACAGCAAAGATCCAATCTAAATAACAGTATAATAGAAAGTTTAGCTAAGGCATGTACCTTTAGAAAGAAAAAGATTCCGTGTAACAACTAGCTAAGTAAAAAACAAAAAACAAAAAACTCAAATATGCCAACTGATTCATAAGCTAACAAAGTTCATTACAGCCAAGACCATGTGAAGTATGTAAAGCATGAAATATAAACCATAATTATAGCTTTGTATGTTATGTTGATGGTTCTCAACACTAGTACCTTGGAACCCAAATTTCATGGGAGGTACCTTAGACCATAAACAGAAGAGTAGCGAAGTTCAAGCAAGCAGAATTTAGAAGTACAGCTTGAAAAGCTCCACTTGAATGATTATATAAATACTGGGCTTTTGGGTTAGGTTGTAATGGGAGAAAAAAATTTTTGCAAAAAAAAAAAAGGTTGTTAACTTAAAAACCAAATCTCCTATGCAATAATTATTAGCTTAAACTCTGATGTCTGTAAAATATGACACAAAGATAAAGTGCACCTCATTTAAGTCCACTTGGAAGTTACATTCCTAAGCCATCCTTCAGGTAGATTTAGAATTATCATTAATACAAATGAGAATTTTTTTTAAAGATTTTATTTATTCATTTGACAGAGATCACAAGTGGGCAGAGAGGCAGGTGGTAGTGGGGGAAGCAGATCCCTGGTGAGCAGGGAGCCTGATAGGAAGCTTGATGCCAGGACCCTGAGATCATGCCCTGAGCCGAAGGCAGAGGCTTGACCCACTGAGCCACTCAGGAGCCCCAAGAATTCTTTAAAGCTGGTTGAGAACAAAAGGACGCCTTAGAGAAAATCAACTAATACAGTTCAACTACCTAATTCAATAGCTTTCTTTAGAACAAATAGCTTTGAAACAGTAATAGGAATACAGTCAATATTCCAGCTATAATATGTTTTGGGGGAAAGACTACATTTAGGTTTATTCTCCTATTCTAACTTCTTTAGTAGGATACTTAGCTCATTATTTTTCTTTTCTAGTATGAACATTTAAAGCTATCAGATTCTCATAAAGTGCCACCTCTGCTGTATCTTCCAAGTTTTAATGTATAATATTGTAATCATTACAAAGTTCTAAAAATATTTTAATTCCCAGTCTGATTCTTTCTTTGATTTATGAGTAAAAGTATTATTTATTTTTAATGTCCAAGTGAATGAGAATTTTGTTTATCTTCTTATTTTCTAATTCAATTGCATTCTGATCAGATAAAGTGGTGTGTTTAATACCAATACATTGAAAACTTTTGAGACAACACTACGATCTAGTATAAGGGACAGAAAGCTTTTTATAAAGGGCCAGATAGTAAACAGTTAGGTTTTGTGGGCCATACTGTCTTTGTGTCACAGCTCCTGGGCATTCAACTCTGCAAAAACAGCCACAGACAACATATAAACAAAAGGGTATGTTGTATTCTAAGAAAACTTCATCCATAAAAACAGGCAGCAAAGTGGGCTTGGTCTACAAGCCATAGTTTGCCAGCCCTCTGCTCTAACACGGAGTCAAATTTTTATCAATGTTCCATGTATGTTTGAGAAGTGCAGTCTCTAATTCAGGGCTTCCCTGCTAGTGTGCTGTAAATGGATTATAGGGATGCTAGTAGAGTTAATCACAGTTCTGGACAGAATTTGGACCTGAGTAGTAAATAGCCTGGTGTGCTATAGTGGTATTATCATTAGTTTTGTGGATCATAAAGTGAAAATGTTTGCAATACATTGTTCTAAATGCTTAGTACAGAGTTCTAAATAGCAAGTGTGTGATAAATCAAACTTGTTAGTATGTTGACCAAATTTTCTAAAGCTTACTCATTTCTGGGTTGTTTAACCTACCAATAACCAAAAATTATATCAAACTCTTCTACTTTAATGGTGGATTTGTTGATTTCTTCCGGCTGTCGGTTTGTGCTTTACGTATTTGTAGAGTTTTGGGGTTTGGTGCATAGAACAATTCTGTTCTTTTGCAGAAGAAACTTTTTGTCACCACAGAGATCATCTTCATCCCTAATAATTACTTTTTTGTCTAATAGTTACACAGTTACTGTGCCTAGGTATCTATGGATAACTCAACTAGTTATACAATTTGTTTTTATTTTTTCAATTAATATACAGTTAAATTGTGCATCTGTGCATATGTAAAGTTCTACGAATTTAAATACATCTATTGATTCATATGCATAGATTCATCCAACAACCATAATCAGCTACTATCACAATCAGGACACAACAAATCCATCAGAGTAAACACTCCCTTGTGCTAGCCCTTTGTAATCATACCCTCCACCTCCCTCTAACCTCTGGCAACCACTGATCTTTTCTCCATCCCGACAATATAGTCTTACTTTTGCGAGACTACCATATAAATGGGACCATACTGTAAAACTGGTATTATTTCTTCCTTTAAAAGTTTGGTAAAATTTGCCATTCAAACCATTTGGGCTAGGGAATTTTATTCCAGAGGTTTTTTAACAGCTCTAATTTCTTTTAACAGTCGTACAACTATCCGGGTTATCTATTTCGTTGTAGGTGAATTTTGCCAGTTTGAAGTTATCAAGGAATTAGGTCTGTTTCCTCTAAATTACTGAATGTACATGAACTGAGTTATTCACAGTATTTCTTTATGATTCTTTTAATGTCAGTTGGGCCTGTAGTGAAATTCCTTTCATTCCTCATATTGGTAATCTCTGTATTCCCTTTTTTTTTCTTGTGAGAAGTTTTTATCCATTTTATTGACCTTTTCAAAGAATGAGCTTTTGAATTCTTTGGTTTTTCTCTTTTGTTTTTGTTTTCTATTTCATATCACTTATGCTCTTATCTTTATTTCCTTCCTTCTGCTTCCTTTTAGTTTATTTTGCTCTTATTTGCTTCCTAAGGTGGAAGCTTAATTACAGCTTTGAAACTTTTCTTTTATTCTAAGTATTTAATGCTATAAATTTCCCTCAGTATTGCTTTAGCTACATCCCATACATTTTATATGTTCATTTCATTCAGTTCAAAATAGCTTCCAGTTGCCCTGGAGGCCTCCTCTTTGGCTCATGGGTTACTTAGTACTATGCTATTTAATCTCTGAGTGTTTGGAGGCTTTCCTGCTATCTTTCTGTTATTGGTTTCTAGTTTAATTCCTTTAAGGTCAGAAAACACATTCCATACGAGCCAAATTCTTTTAAATGTATTAAGGTTTGTTTTATGACCCAAAATATAATCCACATTTGTGAGCATTCCATCAGTACCTGGGAAGAATGTTCACTCCACCGTTGTTGGGTGGAGTTTCTATAAAAGTTAATTAGATACAGTTTGTTGGCAGTCCTGTTCATTTCTATCTTCTTATTGATTTTCTGTCTATTAGTTCCATTAATTATTGAGAGATGTTGAAATCACTAACTATAATTATGGATTTCTATATTTCTCCTTTCAATTCTGTCAGTTCTTTTGTTAAGTATATACACATTTAGGATTATGTGCTCTTGAATATGATGGTTAACTTGATGTGTCAACTTGGCTAGGCTATGGTGCCCAGTTGTTTCATCAAACATTAATCTAGATGATGTTATAAATATTTTGTAGATAGGATTACCACTTCTAATCAGTTGACTTTAAGAAAAGGAGATTACCTGATAATGTTAAGTCTCATCCACCAAATGAAGGCCTTAAAGAGCAAAGACTGAGGTTTGCTGCACAACAAGGAACTGTGACTCAAAAATATTAACACAGAAATTCTGCCTGACTTTCCAGCCTGCCAGCTTGTCCTACAAATTTCAGCCTTGCCAACTCCCACAACTGCCATCAGCCAATTCCTTAAAATCAATCTCTGTGTGTATGTATGTGTGTGTGTATGTATCTCTGGAGAACTATGATTCATTGGTAAACTGACCCTTTTACCATCATGTAATGTCTTTCCTTATCCCCGGTAATATTCTTTCTCCAAAGTCTCCACTGTCTGATATTAAAATAACAACCCAGCTTTCTTTTGACTAGTGTTTTCATGGTATATAGTTGTTATCCTTTTATTTTTAATCTATGTATATAATTACACTTGTGGATTTCTTATGGACAACATATAGTTGGGTCATTTTTTTCCCCCAAGTTTACTTATTTATTTTTAAATAATCTCTACACCCAATCTGGGTTCAAACTCATGACGCCAAGATCAAGAGTCGCATGCTCCTCTGACCGAGCCAGCCAGGCTCATTCAGATTTTTAAACCAATTCTAACAATGTCTGCCTTTGAATGGTGAATTTGGACCATTTACACTTAATATAATTATTGATACATTTAGATTTAGGTCCACCATTTATCTATTTGTTTATCTATTTTGTTTGTCTATTATCTTTTTGTTTATCTATTTTTAAAGCAAAATAATATTGCTTTCTTACATTTAAATAAATTATTTTGTTTTTTAAAACTGTAATACATATCACTCAACAAAAACTCAATTAAAAATTATTTGAAGGGCCCCTGGGTGGCTCAGTCAGTGGAGCATCTGACCCTTGATCTCAGGGTCTTTATCTCAGGGTCGTGAGTTTAAGCCACCTGTTGGGCATGAAGCCTATTTAAAAATATATATATTTGAAAAGGAAGAGAAACAAAGACTTTTAGAATCTCCATCTAAAAGAAAAAAATCTTTACCTGGACCTGCAGTTATCACAGCATTTTTCAGTTCCCATAATACCCACGGAGGCCTTTCGTAGTTGTTTGTCTTCAAAATGAGACAAGATGAGTCTACCCAAGAGAAAATTTAAAATTAAATAAAAGAACAAAACCATATATGTTAAAATCATTGCTTAAAATAATGAGGTGAAATCATCACTAATTGATTCACCTGGGATCTCATTATCTGGCTTCAGTTTACTGGGGCACAAAGAAAGTTACCTTAAAAATTCAGCACATATGTAATACCAACAAAATACTGTTTCTAAATATTTCTAATTATTTTGCAAAACTTTTTCTTAAAAGAGAATCATTTTTTTAAAGAGTACCATTCTTAAATCTGTTATTAATTAATATAAAACAACTAATACCTACTTTCGCCTACACCTTCTGGAATGAAGATATTTTTCCATCTTTGCCATCATCTTTAATTTGTATAATCGAAACTTTTCATTGGGAATCTCACTAAGGCGATGCCTGTCAATTACAAATATCACAGGAATATATAAAATTGCATTAGTGATTTTGTTATTTTTACATTTATTAGTTTACTTTTCACAACCTATACCACCTACACCTCTATCGAGATAAAAAAAAATTTCTATCATCCCAGAAAGTCATATGTCCCTTTCTAGTCAAGTCAATGCCCCCATAAGAGGCAAGCATTTTTCTAACTTCTATGAAAATTACTTTTGAAAGAATTCTATATCTATATTCAAGCATCAATTTTTTTAGCTGCCTTTGAAAAAAATTATTATAAACCCTAAAGTTTTTCATTTTGATTTATATGCTACATGCTTTTTGGCAATACTCCCACTATATATTAATTTTTACATTTTCCCAGTAAAAGGTTATTGTTTATTTTATTTTATTTTATCTGAGAAACTAAAACATACTGAAAGAGGTTCAAATCCAAATATGAGCCTTAATCCCTATTTGCTCTTCAGAGGATTTCTCATCCCCCCTAAAACTATTACTTTGTACTATAGTGTATTTTGGGACACCAATAAAACATCAGAATTAAATTCTTCCTCGAACAATTATAACTCATTTTTTCTAAAATACTGAATTTATTTTAAAATTGTTAGCACTAGACATGTTTGTCTTTAAAAAGTTAATTCTAGTTTACTGTGAAGAAACTCCATGAATATCAGATATCAGAAGATGATGCACGTCTTTCCAAGAATTCTTTCAAGAATAAAGAGAAGTCTGAGTTGAGTAGATTTCAGATATTTCAAAAGAAAACAATGTTTGCATGTAAGCTCTAATTGATAATGCTGATCCTCATCAAAATGGACCTCACTAATATTATGACTATTCAAACTTCTGACTGATAAAAATACCTCCGTACCATTCTCAAAGACGAGAACAGGGAATCCAGTTAAATGACTTCTGGAAAGTCTGAACATACAAATGATCGCTTATTCAAAAACATTCTTATGATTTCACACCACGAACCACCATGCCTTTCCATATAATTTACCCAAAAATTTCTTCCAACTATTGACTCTAGTTCCCCATAATCTCATTCTTCCTAGCCCATGCCCTAAAAATTATAGTTGACCATTAAACAACACAAGTTTAAACTGCATTGGTACACTTACATGTGAATTTTTAAATTTTATTTATTTATTTGTCAGGGAGAGCGAGCGAGCGAGCATAGGCAGAGTGGCAGGCAGAGGAAGAGGGAGAAGCGGGCTCCCTGCCGAGCAAGGAGCCCAATGTGGGACTCGATCCCAGGACACTGAGATCATGACCTGAGCCAAAGGCAGCCACTTAACCAACTGAGCCACCCAGGCGTTCCTACATGTGAATTTTTAAATAAATACAGTATAGTACTGTAAATGCATTTTCTCTTATGATTTTTTAAAATAGCATTTTCTTTTCTCTAGTTTATTTCTGGTAAGAATACAGTATATAATAGATATAGCTATGAAAGTACTAATCTACTGTTTATGTTATCCATAAGGCTTCAAGTTAACAGTAGGCTATTGGTAGTTAAGTTTTGGAAGAGTCAAAGGTTATATGTAGATTTTTCACTACCTGGGGGAGTCAGCACTCCTAACCCTCATGTTGTTCAAGGACCAACTATAGTTCTTTTTTTGCTTTATTTATTTGTTTAGCTCACCTCTTTTTCCTCAGCAAGAACAAAGAAAACAAACACCTACACTCTAAGTACTATAGCCTCCTTTGTATTTGGTTCAGATGACCTACATTTAACTTCTCATTATCAGTGTCAGTAACGAATCTGAAAAAATAAAATTACAAGTCTCTAAAAGCAAATCTAGTAAATATTTATTTTACTTTTGGGACTACTAAAGTAAAATATTCCACAGAATAAAAACAAGTTGAAAAGGAAAAAAAATTCTAAAAGCAACCCATAAATACAAATCAGATGGAACAAGATGGAAGAATTATTAAATTGAAATTAACCTGCAAATTATTCCCTTTCTAAAAAGTTTACAATAACATTGGGTTTGACTGTTTAATAGCAAATGCAGACATGGAGATGTTGCCAATGGTACTGCTTCTGCAATAAGAAATAAAAAATTACATATTTATACCGATGACTGGACAAGTTTCTTCTCTCCATCATAGCATTTGAGTATAAGATATACTCTAAAAGTTTTATGAATTACAGTAATCTTTCGACTGAGAACAAGCAACTCCATTTATTCTCAAACTTTTTTTCTTCCAATAGAAGAGATCTGTCCCAAGGATGACACAGATCTGTCCTAAACCCTCACTGAATTCTCTTTTATCATGATTAACCCTGTAGGTTTAGTATTTCCCTTAGGATGGATGCAAAAAACAACCTATCTTTACTAAAATTCAAGTATGGGTTTTTTTGGCACCATTATTTGATTACTAATCACTATTACTTCCTGTGAAATCTTAAAGAGATAACCATTTAAAGTATCTTTTGAAACCAAGATGCCTTCAACAGACGAATGGATAAAGAAGATGTGGTCCATATATACTATGGAGTATTATGGCTCCATCAGAAAGGATGAATACCCAACTTTTGTATCAACATGGATGAGACTGGAAAAGATTATGCTGAGTGAAATAAGTCAAGCAGAGAGAGTCAATTATCATATGGTTTCGCTTATTTGTGGAGCATAAGGAATAACATGGAGGACATGGGGAGATGGAGAGGAGAAGTGAGTTGGGGGAAGTTGGAGAGGGAGACGAACCATGAGAAACTGTGGACTCTGAGGAACTAACTGAGGGTTTTGGAAGGGAGGGGAGTGGGAAGTTGGGTGAGCCTGGTGGTGGGTATTGTGGAGGGTACGTATTGCATGGAGCACTGGGTGTGGTGCATAAACAATGAATTCTGGAACACTGAAAATAAATTTTAAAAATAATAAAAAAAATAAAGTAACTTTTGAGACCCAGATAAATAGCAACTATATCTACTGATGAACCTGCAAAGTCATAGTATTAAGTGCTGTTAAGTGCTCAGCACCTCTAGTACAATATATAAATAAATCAGAATTGGTAGGAATCAACATATGTTTGATACAACCCCAAATTTAATAGTATCAGATAGACCTGTTCTCTATCCCAGTTATTTTAGTTTATAAAAAGCTTTTAAATAGGCGACCATCAAAAGAAAAACAATAATTGTTCTGTTTAAGGGGATGGTTTTATTAACTCTGTGTTAAAAAACAAAAGCTACCACTGTTCTTTAAAGAGCTTAAAATTTACAACAAACGTTTTTATCTAATTAATCCCTGTTCTTTCATAACTTACCCTATCGCTTCTTGAAGAAGACTTAACCTGAACTTTTTAACTTGGTAAATATGCAAAATTCAACTGTCCTTCAAAGTACTTAACACAGCTGTAATTTTTACACAGATTTGCATAATCCCTTTTAAAAACTCTTGGTTATTGAAATTGTCAAACACAATGAATCCTATGTATCTAGAGTTGTGGGTACGTACTCTGTATGTATGTACATACAGATTCACAGAATCTGTGATTAAGATCTGCCATTTCCATTATACTCTCTGACAGCTCTGAGAGCAGGCACCATATCTGTTTTTATTTATCACTGTATCCCCAGCATAGATCATAATGCTTAAAACAAAGTGGGCACTCAGAACAAAACATTGCTGAATGATGAATAAAAATAAAAACTATATTAGATAGGTACTCTCATCATTTTAATATGAGCTAATATGTCCATGCAAGAGCTCATTTTATTCAGCAACATGGATGTGCATTTTGAAAATACCTCATCTTAACAGCTGCATCAATTTCCATATATAGGGGGTTTTTTTCTGAGATTTTATCCTCCTATGGATGAGGGCATCGGTTGCTAAACTCTGCCCCTGAAATTTTTGCAAGATGAAGTTTTCCATTCCAATATAAATCTCATAGAACTCCAGTACCAATAAAAGACTTGCTTCATGTTTAAGTAGAATGATCTTCCTACATTTAAACACTGAACACTTCATGTTTTTCATGGCAGTCAATCAGTACAGTGAATGGCTAGCTACAGTGCAACACGAGTATTCACACACAGTCAAGGAGAGCTGACATGCTTTCACAGAACAGAAGAAACAAATGGTAAAGAGAATCAAATAGTAAAATTCACTTGTAATAAGCACCATTGTAGCACAGGAAAAAAGAACCAGTAACTAAATAAATGCTATCTGAAGAAAACTATGGCTGCAGACATATCAAAACTCAAGAGGACCTGGGGAGAAAGAGTTTGCCCATGCACAATATTAGGAAAGCACCCATAGGATCCATGTTCCATTCCCAGTATAGTCTTGATTGAGTTAATTCTTCACACTAGATGAGGTATAGTTGAAATCAGGTCATCTCTGGATGGCAACACTTAACCACAAAGGTTCTTACATGTCCTCTGTTTTGTTGGTTTTAAATGCACTTATACACATTACTTGGAATTTTGGATGCAGCTTCAAAATACTTTCAAAGCTTATACAGAAAGAAAGAAATCTGCAAAAGTAAAAGCAATAAATGTTTTTACCTGTTTAAGTTAATGTCTGCTGGAGCCCACAGTACATGACAAGAACTCTGAAGTCCATCACGGCCAGCTCTCCCAATCTCCTGGTAATACGATTCCATTTCTTTAGGAGCACCGTAATGAATGACTTTGCGAATGTCGGCTTTATTAATGCCCATTCCAAAAGCTATAGTAGCTATGACACACTGAGAATACATTACAACATAGTTTGACAAATATGTAACAGAACCAAAAGCTGACAACTTTACCTTTTGGCAAGAGTAATAATTAGCTCATTAACTAAAGTCCCTGGCATGAAACTGAATTTAATATAATTTCAACCAACACTTACAGATCAAAAGATTATCTGCCCAATTTATGAATTAGAGATTGGTAACCCTAAAATAGGATTTCTATTTCCTCCCTATAAAAAGTAGCAACTAAAGTGGTCTCCCTGAACACCTATGAGTGACTACAAGACACAAAATAGATTCTTAAAATACTTACTATATTAAAAGGGACTTCATGTTATTATGAAGTTTCAAGAGTCCTTACCTGATTACCAAGTATCTAAACATTTTCTAGCATTATTCCAAGATGGAAGGAAACTTCTCATTAAAGATGATAAAGTGGAACATGAATTTATCTCTGCAACTTTAAAAGATACCTAACATATATGAGCATACTGAAATGATATTTACATGATTGGGAGAAATTTTAGGGAAGAATGAGTGATAAGAACATAAAAAAAAACTAAAAAAATTTTTAAAGTATTAACAGTAAAAGAAGATGTGCAATAAAAGTAACTATAATGTACTGAACGGCTTAGAGATAAAAAGCACTCACAGAGAAATATGTATATCGATCTAACCAAATTATGTTAATGTTGGGAGGAATAGGGGTTAGAAATACATGAGCAGTGTAAACAAAAGGGCAGGAAGGAGTATGAAAAGGAGCTAAACTTTCACTCCTCATAGTGGGAAGTCAATAGACAATGCCTACATCTAATAAATAAAAACTAATAATAAACTTTAAAAGTCTAATAAATAAAAACTAAGTAGTAACAGTAAAAGCAAATTACTGCACAATCTAGTGGTAAACACCAAAAGAATAAACTAAGAGAGATGAAAATAGGAGACAGAAGTGGGGAAGGAAGGAAGGGCTGATGTTCTCATTGTAAGCACTGTAGAAGTAGCTAGTATTTTAAACTGTGTGTGTATAACCAATAAAAGTTAAAGTGCAATTACAAAAATCTATTAAGATGGACCAAGAATAGAAGAAAGACAGAAAGAAGGGGGCAGAGAGGAAGAAAGAAAAAGAAAATGCTAAACAGATAAAAGGAAGTATAAGAAAAGTGAAAGAAAAAAAACATCGAAATAGAAATTTATTAAGAAAAAACTTTAAGGGGTGCCTGGCTGGCTCAGTCGGTAGAGCACTGACTCTTGATCTTGGAGTTGTGAGTTCAAGCCCGAAATTGGATGTAGAGATTACTTAAAAATAAAATCTTAAAAGAAAAAGCTTTGAGTGAATAAATCTAGGCCATTTTGCTATATTTGGAAGTGAGTAAGCAACATAATAATTTTAAGGTCTTTAAAAATGTATTTGATTCAATTTTCTTCCAGCTTAGTTGACATATAACACTGTGTAAGTTTAAGATGCATAATCTGATAATTTGATATAAATATACACTGTGAAATGATTACCACGATAAAGTTACTTATCATATCCATTACCTCCCATAGTTACCATTTGCAAGTGTGTATGTATGTATGTGTGTTGTGGTGAGAACTTTGAAGATCTAATTTTTACCATATGGTCCTGGTTTTTTTTTTTTAAGATTTTATTTTTAAGTAATCTCTACACCTGACACGGGGCTTGGTATCTACAACTCCGAGATCAAAAGTCGCATGCTCTACTGAGCCAGCCAGGCACCTTTGTGACACTGTTTTTCACCCTCTTCTACAGACACGATGTT
This sequence comes from Mellivora capensis, assembly GCA_004024625.1. Lineage (NCBI taxonomy): Eukaryota > Metazoa > Chordata > Mammalia > Carnivora > Mustelidae > Mellivora > Mellivora capensis. The sequence goes on along the minus strand of PISX010003617.1, from coordinate 63,830 downwards.
CAAAATACCATTATAAACTCTCCAGTGAAAATAAAGTATTTTATCAAGCAATTTATTCACAGACTCATCTCAGAAAGAAAAGAATTTGAGACCTTAAAAAAGCAAATAAAATACAAAAGAACATGTAACAAAATCAGAACTAAAAGTAAGAATGAATGGTCACAGTCTAAAAATGCAAATCTACATCTGAATATGGTCAGATTTGGTTAAGAATAGTAAGAAAAAAAAATATTTTTCTAAAATTATAAAATAGAAAATAGTAAGATTCTAAGCATCAGTCAATTCAAGACATGAAGAGCTAAGGGGGTGAGCTGGGAGGTGAGCTCTACTTTCAGGCCCACACCAAAGTATAAATTAACTTCAGAAAGACAGGAGAGTGAACATCTAGAATTCTGTGCATGTATGCATTCAGTAGGCACTCAATAAATACTCAATGGCAAGTAATCAATTCCACGAGCACCAGACTATTCTATATAGATGAGGAAATGTATTTTTATCATTTGAGGAGATGTCTGAGGACTCTTGATGCAAATGTGAAGCTTACAAATTATTTATTATAATAGCAAAGAAGGAGTACATTGAGGCCAGTTGTCAGATACAAGAGAACCCCTAATGTCGCTAGGGTGACAGCATCAATACTAATTTATTAATTTTCCTAATGTGCATAAAACTTTTTGACATCCTGCCACAGAAAGGGAAAATACAGTAGCACATACATACACCTTTCTAGATATTAGGTATAATTGGTGATCACTGTGAGGTTTTTAAAGCCATATTTCAAAGCATCAATGTTTCACTGAAGCTGAACATGGGTAGCAAAACCAGATACATCCAACGAAGTCTCCCCTCACAATATAACAGAGAAAGTTTATAATCTCTCATATCTATAAGAGATGCTTCTACCTAAATGAGTAATTAATAATAAATCAAGATGAAAGAAATCATTGATCAGTTAATGGCTCAAACATCAATTGTTAAGATTCAATAAGCAATAGCCAATAAATTTTATCTGATCATTTTCAAACTCCTGAGATAATACAATAAAACTATAAACATTTTAGAATTTAGGTAACTCTACTCTAAGCAGTTGTGATAACTGTTCCTATCTTTAGAAAGAAGAAAAAGAATGCTTTTAGGTAAGTATGCATTATAGCATGACAGTGCATAGTGAACTTTAGTGTATATGAACCATACTTAAGGTAAGTTGTTTGAACAATGTTGGTTTGAAGATCATTACCAACTACAGAACTGGACAGAAAGGAAATGGAAGACCTTCCGAGCAGAAAATGCAAAGCAGAAGTTATGTTCATGTCTTAACTTGAGAGGAGGCCTAGTCCATGGGCTTGCCTTAACAGACTTTGGATAGGATACTAACAGCATGAAGCTGTAAACCTTCCAACATGGTCTGAATTTAAGTCCTCCTAAATATTCTGCATGACACCCACTAAATCAGGATTCCAATCACTTCAGATTGGAATTATTACATTATTTCAATCATTACAGAAATCTCAGCTGGAACACTTTACAGTGACTTCATTGATACCCTTTCTTTCTTCAGTCTTTCCTCTTCGAATCAATCCTGCTTAGGGCTGCTAATCTAATGTTTCTATGATACTATGATCTTGCCCCAAAACACACATTAGTCTGTCATAATGGTTTTCAAACGCTATTCTGTGGAGCTTTGAGAATTATAGAACACCCCCAGGGACTGTCTTGGGAGAATGGAATTCTCTTGGATCTCTTTCTCCCTCACATCAACTTTGACAAGAATTAATCCACTTCGATTTGTTTTATCTATTAGATAAAAATGAATTTAAAAATTAAATGAAAATTTAAATAAAAAATTCTAAGGCTAAAGTGGTCTAGAAAAACTACAAGTACATTACATCAATCCCAGCCTGCCTCTTTGCAAGTTTTAAGGCCCTTCTCCATAACCTGGCCAACCAACCCATTCAACTTTTTTCCTGAGAGTCTCTAACAGTTCTTCCCTGTCTTTTCAACCTATACTTTGTACCAATCCTACTCCACACTCTCTTTCTCTCCAACCATTCCAAACTATTCCCAGTTTCCTAAACCCAGTATGCATTCTCCTACCACAGTGTCTTTGCAAATGCTAGTCCCTTTCCTGGGAATTCCATAACCAAGCCCTTTGCCCTCATCACGCACTGGCCTCACATACCTGACAAACTTCCACTTACTTGTTCAGACTCTGTGCTCAAACTGCTTCTTCCTGGTTGGATCATCACAACAGAATCTACCTTAACAGCGAGCATTCCTTCCTCTATATACCTAAGCACTATGTGCAGCCTGCTCTTTGTACTCACCTGCAACAGTTTGTTCACCTGTCACCCATATTATACATTAATTCCCTTTGAGAGAAACTTCTTTATACTCAACACAAACAAGACAGAAGGTAAAGATAATGGGAAATAAATATTAGAGAAACATCAGTTTCCATGGGGAATAGAGAGTAATGATGATGGATCTTCACACCTGAATTTCATCTCTCATGAAACTATGATGAACCTCTCTCCTTGATTTAACACTCAGGCCTGCATGGTATGTTCCACAGACCAAGTTCAGTTTCTTAAGTTCAGCTGTAACTTGTTCTGTCATTTTTCTGGAAGGACAATAGATGATAGTTGGACCCTCAAATTCCCAGGTGGTACTAAAATCAAATAAAGAAACAAACACATACACACAAACAAAAGAACAAAAACATATAAATATATATATAAATAATCTCCGTTTGAGATTATCTTATTTAATTTCCCCTTTCTTTTTAAAAACTTTAAATGTCATTTGTTAAATTTTAATTTTCTTTTTAGTAAAACACTATAAAAAGAAAGCATATAGAAAACAATGATATATTTAATTACCTAAAAAATGTGGAAAGTCAAATGTGGAAATGAATTATATTAAATCCCAAACACCTTTAATTCATCTTTTGTTCAAATTAAAGTTAAAACCAAAGACAAGTTTATTTAAGCAAAAGCCTTGATAAAAACTTAACAAGCTACTAGAAATGCAATTCCCATACTTTTAGAATGCAAAACACTAGATAAAGGATTAGTCTTCATTTACATAAGAAAGGTAAGTGAATATTTACATAGGATAATAGTCTTACTCTTTCTCAAGATCAAAAAATTGAGTTTCTGTGTATGTTTACTAGAAAAACAGTAACTTTTTTGTAATATTAAAGATCATTTTTGGGGCGCCTGGGTGGCTCAGTGGGTTAAAGCCTCTGCCTTCGGCTTAGGTCATGATCCCAGGGTCCTGGGATCGAGTCCCTCATCCCCTGCTGGGGGGGGAGCCTGCTTCCTCCTCTCTCTCTATCTGCCTCTCTGCCTACTTGTAATCTCTGTCAAATAAATAAATAAAATCTTTAAAAAAAAAAAAGATCATTTTTATAGTTCAAAGAAGTATTTACTAGTAATCTTGGGACTACTACAGAAAACATCTGTTCGAAAGTCTGTTTTAGAATCCTGTGCTTATTTATTAAAAAAACAAAGGATGGTTTCCAAAGAACATTTATTTAATGCCTCAATATATTCATTTACATGAATATATTCATTTATGCCAACTTAATCTATATTAAAAATGTATTATTTTAGACTTGGGAAAAATTTTAATTTTTAATGCATATATTCTGATACAATTTCAACTTTAGGAATTTATTTTACAAATATCTGCCAAAGACACATATACACAAATATTCACAACAGAACTATATTAGTGAAAAGTAAATGTTCATCATTATGTACATTCATACTATGAAATATTAAGCAAACAATAAAAAAATCACTGTATCTAAAAACCTTTAAGAAGGACTATGGCAAAAGTCATTGAAAACTTAAACAGAGGGGAAAAAATAGGCAATAATTTGAGTCCACAAGTTTTACTGAATAATCTACTCAAAGCAATTTTTTACAGTGACCAAATGGGATTCCATAACAAAATGTCCCAGCAGATAAAGAAAAGAGAAAAAATACAAAGTTTTTTAATACACAAAACTATCATTTTTTTTTTTTTAAGATTTATGTATTTGAGCAAGAGAAAAAGAAAGCACAAGTGGTGGGAGGGATAGAGGGAGAGAATCCCAAGCAGACTTCCTGCTGAGACCGGAGGCTGACAGAGGGCTGGACACCACAACCATGAGATCATGACCATAGCCAAAACCAAGAGTCAGAGCTTAAACTGACGGAGCCCCCCAGGCACCCCTCACAAAACTATCATCATTTTAAAAACATTTCTCAAAGAAGAAGAAATTTTCGCCAAAATGTGAACATTGTAATATCCTACATATTAGGGCCCTAATTTTAAAAAATCACATTATGCAGAAAGATAGAAAAAATGCTTTTTCTTAATAATTATAAAAGTTTCCATTTATTGAAGATATAAAAATCCTAAATGTGTCTGTACCAATTAACAGAAACAAAAATTCATAGAACTGAAGGGAGAAACAGAAACACATCTATCTCTCATAACCGGAGATTTTAACCTGTATCTTAGCAAAGACACTTCAAATCAAAGGAAAATATTGCCTAAAATATGGAAATACTCCGTAACTACTCCTGCATAAAGTTAACAACGAAAACTGGAAGTGCATATCTGCACAGTACAGTTAGAGAAAAGAAGCTCAATGCCCAAACAATGATCATTTATGAACAATGACAAATGAAGAACAGAACCGGAAGATCTAAGTATTCTTACCTGACATGTATCTGTAGTGTTCAAATTGATATTAAGACTGTGTATCAAGTTTTACATTTAAAAAAAGTAGAAAATACACAAATATTTGAACTTAGTAGAGAAATCAGAGGAATAAAATTTTATCTCTATTACAAAAGGATTCATTACTTCGCCAAGTGGTTTACTAAACATTGTTATTTCCTCACAACAATTTCCTGCAAGGAAAGAAATCTATCTTCATCTAACCACCAAATTAGATAGATGACAGAGGCTTGTCTATTCAATTTCAATGTATCATGAGTATAGAAAACAAATAAGGTCAGGATTTAACAAACAAGTTAGCCCAATGAATAGGGAAAAAATGGCAAAATTAAACAAAGAGAAGAAATAGAAATAAAAGGCAACACTGTGAAGTCTTAATTACCCTTCATCTAATTATTGCTTGTTAAGAGGAAAATTTCTATTTGCCTAAAGTCTACGGGAAGCATTCTGACTCGCAGTGGTTGGTGCTACCATAAAGGACTGAAAATGGGTGCAAAATCTTTCTTGCTTTGCTCTCAGAAAAACCACTGTCACAAATATAAAAATCTCAGATGGTCTTGGATATTAGGCTAAGGAGTCTTGCTGTTAGTCCACAGGAAAGAGGGAGGCACCAGTGAGGAATGCCAAGACTCAGGGATGTGCTTTCGGATGATAGATATGCCAACTGTGTCTAGAATGCAAGGAACACTGAGGAGATGGGAGGTCTATTAAGGGACATGGTAACAGTCGAGGCTAAGAGGCCTCCACTAGTATAATTAACATGAAAGATGGTGAGAAGAAAACATAAAAGGACAATCTAGTCAGAAAGATAAAATGTCACAATGTCACACACACAAAAAGGTAAACAGTTTCAAAAAGGAGAAGGTTATGAGGGGAAGGCCAAAGAGATTGAAAATAATATGGACGGAAAAGGATCAAAAATTAGGATAAAGGGAAGTGAAGTACAATGAGTACTCACTTCAGAGAGATCACCAGAGCTGTGCAAATACTCAATATAGCCATTACTTTCTTGTTTTATTTTTTATTTTTTTTAAGATTTTGTTTTTAATTAGTCTTTACACCCGATGAGGGGCTCAAACTCACAATCCCAAGATCAAGAGTCAAATGCTCTACCGTCAGTCAGCCAGGCACCCCCATTACTTTCTTGTTTTAATCTGAATATAGTACAATTATGCCAAAAGAAAATCCTACATTTAAATCCATCCTAAAGAACCCCAGGAGTCCTTCAGGAAAATACTACTGATGTTATTTAAACTATTTGCCCAGACTTGTTTTGTGTTTGTGCTGGTAGGTCAAACATTATTCACATGTATTCCTTTTTTTAAAGATTTATTTATTTATTTATTTATTTGAGAAAGAGAAATAAGAGAGAGAGAGAGCACAAGAGCAGGGAGGGTGAGGGAGAAGCACTCTCCTCACTGAGAGTCCCACTGTGGGACTCGATCCTGGGACTCCAGGACCATGACCTGAGTCGAAGATAGTCACTTAACCAACTGAGCCACTCAAGCACCCTATTTTCATGTACTCTGATTTAAAAACACATTTCATAACATGACAGTTATATTTCACCAAGAAGACAGATCAGGGAAATAAAACAAAGGAAAGCTTCTTAGTATACATATAAAATGCCTCCAAACAAAAGAAACAGGAAAAAGTACTAGTGACAGCTGCTTCTTCAGTAAAATGAAAATAGTATGTAGCTTACTAAGCAGTTATAAGAATTACCAGATCATTTATATAAAGCACCTAGGATAGTCCCTGGCACATAACAAGGACTAAAAAATGCTTATTATTAAGATGACTTTTAAAATTCCCTAATACTCAATTAGTCATGTAATTAGTGAGCTAAAGAGAATTCAGTTAAAAGACTCAGTTGTTTCCACTGTTTACTTGTCAACTGTTGTTTTTTTTTTAAGATTTTATTTATTTATTTGACAGAGATCACAAGTAGGCAGAGAGGCAGGCAGAGAGAGAGAGGACGCTGGCTCCCCGCTGAGCAGAGAGCCCGACGGGGGGCTCGATCCCAGAACCCTGGTACCATGGCCCGAGCCGAAGGCAGAGACTTTAACCCACTGAGCCACCCAGGCGCCCCATACTTGTCAATTATTAAGAGTGGTAGAGGTGCCTGGCTGGCTCAGTAGGTAGGGTATGCGACTCTTAATCTCAGGATTATGAGTTCAAGCCCCATGCTGGGCGTAAAGCTTACTTTAAAAAAAAAAAAAAAAAAAAAGGCATACATCCTGTTCAAGCAACGATATGAAGTAATACATCCTGTTCAAGCAACGATATGAAGTACTAAAATACCAGAATTATTTTCTGCCTTCAAAATTAAGCTATTTCTCAGTTGTTGTCTTGATAATATAACATCACACTTGACTTGAACTAAAGCTAAGCAGAATGTGAAATATGTTAAGTATGCATTAGAAAGAAATAATAAATAAACAATATATACATAAAACAAACAAAGAAAAAAATAAGGAAATAGTTAATCAAAATTTATCAACATGATATCCTCACTTTGTCTTTCGGATAAGAAATTGGACAAGATCCTGAAGGATGTTTCCTGTTTTTCGCCCAACTTCTAAATACAAGTTTGGTCGATCAAAACCAGTACAGGTAATCTGAGGATTCTTCAGGTTTAAGCAGCGCACAATGTCTTCCCGGATTGAAGAACTTGCAGTGGCAGTAAGTGCAACAATCGGAACCTGAATGAAATCAAACTGATTTTTTAAAAAGTAGAGCGCCCATTAATTCCCAACATTTCTACTGCCTTCTTACAAACAGACTGGATGACGATTATAAAAGGAATAATGTTTAAAATGCAACTTTAAAATTACTCTTTTTCAAAGAAGAAAAAGAAAACTTCCTACTTACTTGTTTCTCACCTTTGGAATACTTTTTTTTTTTTTTTTTTTGAGAAAGAGAGAAAGCCTCAAGCAGGCTCCTTGCCCAGCGCAGATCCAAGGCAGGGTTTGATCTAGGGACCCTAAGATCATGACCTGGGCCAAAATCAGGAGTCAGATGCTTAACCAACAGAGCCACCCATGCACCCTGGAATACATTTACTTTTTAAAAATCAGAAAGAGTTTAAATAAAACACTAAATCCATAAGATTTCTAAATACAATCTACCTACTTATTAGTGATCTAACTCTCCACTATTTTTTATTTTTAACATTTATTACATTAGTAATAGTGCTGATATAAATGAGGGATATGGTATGCCTTATTTTTTATTAATCTATAATTCACAAATTACAAATCCTTTCATTCACTGAAAATCTAACAATACAAAGCAGTTAAGTCTTTTTTTGTCTTCTGTATTAAAGATACCGGTTTATGGCTTCTCAGATGTAGAAGCAAAGCTCTTAATAACCTGATAACCTCTATCCAGCTTACTAAGTTAATCATGGCATACTATACATAAGAATGTATAACACAAAACATCCATTATTAACTGATTCCTTGAGCAACCAAGTCGTGTTCTATTTTCAGTCTAGCCAAGACTTCTTAACTGGATTAGCAGCCAAAACAGGAGACACGGCAGTTACTAGGAAAAACAGGAATATGTAATCATTCAGAAATTCTAAACTGGGATAATGACGTACCTCCCATGAAACTCGATTCATTATTTTTGCTCCTATTATCATGGGGAATTATGATAAATTATGCTATTACCTTATATTCAGAAAAAAAGGGACTAAGTCTTCAAGTTGTTCCTAAATCATTAGCTATTCTATGTCCAAGAATACACTTTCTTAAAATACTTTTTGTGGTCTATTACAAGTAAAGTAAATGACATCCTCATAAAATAGCTCTTCAGATACCCTGTACCTACCTCATAAATCAGTTTAAGCAATTATCTTCCATGGAAGTGAAAATTTAGGTGCAACTATACAAAAAGCAATTATAAAATTTGGAAAACAAGATACAACTTGCTAACACTATAAACTAGTTTTACAATCAATATAGCTTTACTGAATTAAAAATTATCTCAAAGCTCATGTAAAAAAGTTAGGTTTACAGTAGGTTTTTTTTTTTAACATTTTATTTATTTATTTGACAGACAGAGATCACAGGAGGCAGAGAGGCAGGCAGAGAGAGAGGGGGAAGCAAGGTTCCCCGCTGAGCAGAGAGCCCGATGAGGGGCTCAATCCCAGGACCCTGAGATCACGACCGGAGTTGAAGGCAGAGGCTTAACCCACTGAGCCACCCAGGCACCCCAGGTTGTTTTGTTTTTTTTTTTAAAGATTTTATTTATTTATTTGACAGAGATCACAAGTAAGCAGAGAGGCAGGCAGGGGGCGGGGGGAAGCAGGCTCCCCACCAAGTGGCGAGTCCGATGCGGGGCTCAATCCTAGGACCCTGGGATCATGACCTGAGCTGAAGGCAGATGCTTAACAACTGAGCCACTGAGGCGCCCCTAATTTTTTCAAAGATTTTATTTATTTATATGACAGAGAGAGTGACACAGTGAGAGAGGGAACACAAGCAGGAGTGGGAGAGGGAAAGAAGCAGGCTCCCTGCCTAGCAAAGAGCCAGATGCAGGGCTCAATCTCAGAACCCTGGGATCATGACCCAAGCCGAAGGCAGACATCCAAGCCTAAGCCAGCCAGGTGCCCCAATTTAAATAAATTTATTTAAAAATTTTAATTTCATTATTTAAAAACGAAACTCCCAAATTAACTTCATTGATTTCTGGCTTTCAATCAGACTGTTCTCTGAATTTAGAGAATGCCTACCTAACAACTTATAAATAGACCAATAGAGAAGTTAGTTTATCTAAACAAGTTTATACATATATATATACATACACACATGTGTATATATATATATACATACGTACACACAAAGTTTAAACATTAGAAGCTCTTAGGACATGCACATACTCACCCTTACAAAAACAAAGCATTTTTTTTAACCACTCTAAGTGCTTTACTCAAACAATTTATAAATGCACTAACAACATCCTTGTTTAACTGCATATGCAGAGAAAGACCAAGGTTTTCAGGATACAAAGAGCAAGAGGGTTTGGTTTGGTTTTCTAAGCAGTATAATGTATGAGTGGATAGGCAATGTACTTATGAAAATAAAATAAACATGAAACAGGATACCTCTTAAAGAAATTAATTTTAAAAATCAGGCAATGCTGTAAAGTCATAAAGTCATAAAGTCATAGTGAAGACCAAATGATGACACAATGTGTAACATGCTAAGCATGATGCATGGTACACTGTAAGTACTCGAAAAGTTTCAACTCTTGGGGTGCCTGGGGGGGCTCGGTCAGTTAAACATGGGACTCTTGGTTTTGGTTCAGGTCATGATCTCAGCGTTCTGAGATGAAGCCCCCCACCGGATGGACTACTTCAGATTCTCTCTCCTTCTCCCCTACCCCTCCCCGCTTGTACACTCTCTCTTTCTCAAATAAATATATAAAATCTTTAAATTAAAAAAGCGTTAACTATTATTGATGTTGTTATCACAACAACTGGAAAGAATTCTATACAAGAATTCCAGAGGCATGGGCATGACTCCCAGATTTGCCACTGACTTTGGCAAGGGCTTCTCTTAGCCTCAGTTTCCTTCACTAAAATATGAGATGTAGAGGGCTACGTGATGTTAGACTCTCTTCTAACTTAAAAATTCCCACCATGCCTTTAGAAACTCCCTAAGCCAATGACCTATAAATGCAATCTTTCACCTCCAACATTCTAGAAGGTTGCAGTTAAGAATGCTGCTTCCACAACTAGAAAACAGAATAAAGTAAGGGCATATAATAAACTTAAAGGAACAATGGTTATTTATATCACTTCAGAAATGAAGAGAATCTTTTATAAGTTTGTGGTGCCTTATGACATTTAAAACTTACAAACTAGAGTGAAGCCTGGATATAACATATAGGCTGGCTAGAAGAAAGATGATCACACATCCTGGTTTCCAGGGACACTCCTAGCTTATCCTGTCCTCACAGCATAAATACTGACACCTCGCAATCTCTAACTTTCAAGAGCAAACTGATTTGGACAATAAACTTATAGCATCACTTAGTTACATCAAGTTCTTAATTCATGAAACTCTTACTCTTTAAGTTGGAAAATTCAGTCTCTTTGGAAATAAGTACCAAGTTTTGTTAAAACAAGCAAAAACTATACATTAACCTTGTGACTATAAATTTAGGAATGGTTTAATCACAGGCTTCAATGGTGCAGCATCTACACATTCAGAGAACTGTAACTGTTCCATCTGTGTCTAAATTTGGGTCATGTTGCTAATTCTAACTTCGTACTACATAATATCATGCTTCATTCATTCGTTCACTCATTTCAAGAAATTATCATTCACATTATTCAAGTAGTGTCTATATATGCTATCTTTGGGAAAGGACTGGGGAGGGAGGAATGGAAAGAATAAACATGTCTCATGGATATCACAGTACATTTTACTAGAATTTTACAGAATCTTACGACTGATACAGAGCTTTCTGCATCGCTGCTCTTTCTGAAACTCACTTTTTCTGATTCTCTCCAAATGCGAATCTTTATGCCAAGTGGTTTAGTGATTTCTTTGCTATTTTTAAACTTACTGAAATCATATGGTATGAAGCTGCAACAGTTAGCTGTCCCAGTGTAATCGCAACTGGAAAGAGGAGAAAAGCACTGAGAACAGTAAGGAAAATAAGAGTCCTACAACCACCAGGTGGCATTTCTCACCACTTAGCTAATTAACAGGACTCATGAAAACACTAGGGGGAAAAGGTTTTCTCAGCCATTGCTTGACAAACACCCTGGGTTATACTGAGTCATTGCAAGAAATGAAAATCATCCAAAAGAGTCCAAAGCCAGACATAATAAAAGATTTAATTCACCACTGAAAAGTGTTTAAGAGCTGCATAAAATATTTAAAACTCCTCTAACACAATCCTCTTAGAATCAAAGGCCTCAGAAAGGATTACAGAAAGCAATCTTCCTATTTTCCAAAAGCTTACTTTAAAACCATTCTAAATTAATGGAAAGCAGTCCTTGAGGCAAACTCAGCCTCCTGACTTTCACCATACAAATATCTTTTTTCTCTGTTACGTCTACTATTAACACAGTTAACCTTTCTTTATTATTTGTACTGTTTCACACACCATTTACTGTGTTGACATACCATTTATTGTTTGATACTTTTGCTTCTACCTTTACAGGTATGAATCTAAATTCCTTTACTATACCATGAGCTACTTCAGGGCAGAAACTATGTTTTATACTTATTTCTCATCACTTGCTTGAGATACCAGCACAGTGTCCCAGTGTGAAGCTATGACCCACTCTACCACGCCTCGCTGGGAAAGTGACATCTCTGATTCTCTGCTTTCTCATCGGAATTCATTTATTCATTTACCCAAGTTCTTAAGGAGCACCCATTATGTGCCCGGTCCTGTTCTAGATTATATGAACAAAACCATCAAAAGCCTGTCCCCCATAGAGAATATCCTAGTAGGGATCCACAGACAATAGACAAAATTTGATATGGTAAGTTAAACAGTGATAAGTGCTATTAAAACATAGCAAAGGAATATGAGGAATGTCGAATGTTGGAGGCGTAAATGAAAAAGTATTATTTCAGTTAAAAACTTGAGAGAAGTAAGGGATCATCCCATGTGAAAAGTATTCAGGGAAGGGCACCTGGGTGGCTCAGTTAGGTAAGCGGCCAACTTCTTGCTTCAGGCTCAGGTCATGTTCTCATGGGTCCTAGACTGAGCCCCATGTCACTGGGCTCCACACTCAGCAGAGAGTATGCTTGAAGATTTTCTCCCTCTGCCTTTCCCTCAGACTTGCACACAAGCACATGCGCACGCGCCCTCTCTCTCTCTCTAATAAATAAATCTTTTTAAAAAATAAGTATTCAGGACGCCTGGGTGGCTCAGTCAGTTAAGACTTTGCCTTCGGCTCAGGTCATGATCCCACAGTCCTGGGATCGAGTCCCGCATCAGGCTCCCTGCTCAACAGAGAGCATGCTTCTCCCTTTGCCTGCTGCTCCCCCTGCTTGTGCTCTCTCACATACACTCTCTCTCTCTCTCTGAAAAATAAGTAAATAAATAATTTTTTAAAAATTTACAAAAATAAAAATAAGTATTCAGAGAGACGAAGAGTGGGAACAAAGCCCTACCATAGGAGCATGCTCCGTGTCTGAAGACTATCAAGGAGAACAGTGTGGCTAGAACCCAGAGAATGAGGAGACAAGCAGTAGAGAATGGAGTCAAAGACAAAACCGAAGACCAGATCACATAAGACCTTTGTCATGACTTTTGTCATTATTTAGAGTGAAATGGTCACTGCTAGAGGATTTTCAGCAGAAGACATGACCTATCTGGCTTATTATTCCAAAAGGATCACTCTGGGTGCTGTACTGAGACTGAAGGAGGGCAAGAGTGAGAACAGGAAGACCAATGAGGAGGCTGCTTCAGTAACGCACCCTCAAGGGCATGATTGCTTGAACCAGGGCAGTGACAGGGATCGAGAGAGAAAGTATTAGATTCGGTATATGTTCTGAAGACCTCAAAAGAGTTCCTCGCTGTTTAAATGTGGGATGGAGTGTGAGAAAAAGAGAAGAATTGAACATATTTGGCCTGAGCACCAGAAGGATATCTGTTATTAAATGACATGGGGGAAACTGAGGAAAGAGCAGGTTTGGGATGGAGAGAAAATCAGAAAGCCAGAGGGCTAGGTTAAGTGTGAATTGCCTATTAAGCATTTAAGTAGAAAGATGCTGAGTAGTCAGTTACATTTATTTATGTGTGTATGTATGTGTGTGTGTATTCTATAAAGTAGTGATAATACCAAATGCTAGCAAAGAGGCAGAGAAACTGGATCACTCATACATTGCTGATACCAACTGAGGGTGGGGATATAAATTTGGGAGTTGTCAACATATAGATGGTATTCAAACCATATGTTAGATGAAATGACCAGGCGCTTCAGTGCAGATAAGAAAGAGAACAGGTCAAGACTACAGTTTCAGGCATCCTAATGTTAAAAGTGCGGAGATGAGATGAAACAAGCAGAGGAATCTCAAAAGGAAGTGACAGGAAGGAAGGAAGAGAACCAAGATGATGTGCTATCCTAGTGAAGGTAACAGAAATATTAATCTTGCTGGCTTTTTGTGAGGCTTAACCAAGATGAAAGCATTGAACAGGGCCAGTCCCATAACTGGTGTTCAATTCAGTCTAGTTTGATTCAGTATATACTTGTTAATTGGTACATACAAGTTTTTTGTGTTGGTTTGTTTTATTTAGTTTTATTTAGTCTGCTCTAACCACATCTTTGTGAGAAGAGCTACCAAAAAAAAAAAAAAACCTCTCAATTTTGCTACCTATAAGCATAATTAATATGCAATGGAAATGAACTAGAAAATTTACCAAAAGAATAACAAACAATCTCTAATGCTTTTTCTTAGTTTACTCGTACAACCGTTAAATCTTGAGCTCAGAGGAAATGATAGCTTCACTACTAACAGGAAAACCTGAATATAAATCAACCGTGTTTATTCATTCAAAATTAATACAGTAGACTAGAGAACCCAGAAACAGATTCACCCACATATACCCAAGTGATTTTTAACAAAGCAACAAAGCGTCAAAAGCACTCAAAAGAATTGCTTGGAGTAATTGGACATCTATAGGCAAAAAAAAAAAAAAAAAACCCTCAATATAAACCTCACACCTTAAACAAAATTTAATTCAAAATGACTCCTGGACATAAGTATAAAACAGAAAACTATTAAAATTTTGGGAAAAATCATAAAAGAAAATCTTAAGGACCTAGAGTTAGGTGAAGAGCACAACAAAATTTAGAAGTGATTCTTCTTCATAAAGAAGAATGACTTCATAAAATTAAAATTAAAAATGTCTGCCATGCGAAAGACACTGTAAAGACAATGAAAAGGCAGCTACAAATGGAAAGAAAATATATATAAACCACATATCTGACTAAAGATTCATAGTTACAATAAAACACTTTCAATAGTTTAAAAAAAATTCCGATTAGGTCAGGCATTTCACAAAAGAGGTAATTAGTACATGAAAAGATGTCATCATTAGCCACTAGAGAAATGCAAAGTAAAAACAACAGGATAGGGGCACCTGAGTAGCTCAGTCTGTTAAACGTCTGTTTTCATCTCAGGGTCCTGAGATCCAGCCACACACTGGGCTCCCTGCTCAGTGGGGAGCCTGCTTCTCCCTCTCCTCCCCACTTGTGCTCTCTCTCACTATCTGTCTCTGTCTCTCTCAAATAAGTAAATAAAATCTAAAAAAAAAAAAAAGAAACCCAGGATATAGGCACTTGGGTGGTTCAGTGGGTGGAGCATACAACTCTTGGTTTCAGCTCAGGTGTCGGGCTCCTTACTCAACAGAGTCTGCTTGAGATTCTTTCCCCCACTCCCTTCCCCTCTCCTCTTCCCTTTGCAGATGCTCTCTCTTGAATAAATAAATAAAATCTTAAACACACACACACACACACACACAACAGGATAACACTCCACACTTAATCAAAATGGCTAACAAAAAATACTGGTAACATCAAATGTTGGCAAGGATGAAGAGAAACTGAGTCATTCAGACATTGCTGCCAGTAATATAAAATGGTATAGCCACTCTGGAAAACAGTTTGGCAGTTCCTTAAAAAATTAAACATGCACTAACTATAGCACCAGCAATTGTATACCTGGGCACTTACCCTAGAGAAATTAAAACTTATGGTCACCTTGACTCACCAACTGAAGGACCTTTGGGTTGTACACAAATATCACACAGCACTGTTCATAATAGCCCCAAAATAGAAACAACACAAAAGTTCCTCAACAGGTAAATGGTTAAACAAACTGTGGTATAATACAATACTATGCAGCAATACAAAACAACAAACTTGACTTACACTCCAACTTGGATGGATCTCAAGGGAATTATGCTGAGTGAAAAAAAAGCCAATTCCAAAAAGTGACACACTATATGATTCCATTTATACAATATTCTCAAAATAAAATTATAAAGAGGGAGATCAGTGGTCACCAAAAGTTAGGGTGAAGGGTGGAAGGAGAGGAGGACAGCTCCAGGAGCCTGGTGCTCATGGAACAATTCTGTACGTTGAATGCAGTGGTAGTTGCACAAATCTACATATGTGATAAAACTATAGATAACACAAACACACGTACTTATAAAACCAGAAAAATAAGGGTAATCTGTGAAGGCGCGCCTGAACAGCCCACTCAGTTAAGCATCTGGCTCTCGATTTTGGCTCAGGTCGTGATCTCAGGGTTGAAGGATCAAGCCCCTTGTAGGGCTCAGTCTGTTTGGGATTCTTTCCCTCTCCCATCCCCCCACTCATGACCTCTTTCTCTCTCAAATAAATAAATAAACTTTTAATTAAAAAAAAAAGAACTATAAAGACCATATCAATGTCATATTCCTAGTTTTGATATTGTACACTGGGGAAACTGAAAGGTACACAGAGTCTCTCTATACATTTGTTTTTTTACAACTCCCTGTGACTCCATAGTTTTTCAAAAAATAAAATGGATGCCATTATTGTGAATTTTCAAGGTGCTCATATAAAACATGCCATTCATGTAGAATACTCATATAGAAATCTGCTATTCTTTATGATTAGGGAAGAAAGTAGAATTCTGGTACTAAAAACTTTACTAAAACCTCTCCAGAATAGTTCATTTCTCATGTTTTCAACATGACATAAGAAGAGGTAACCATGCTTTCACAGCACCTGAGAGTAAAAGGACACACGCATAAGAGCTCAACTAAGAAGGCATGGGATCTAAACATGGTTCTAAAGTCGAGTCTGTGTTCTACAGGTCAAATTTGGTCCACAGACGGTTTTGTTACTGCCCACAAGCCAACAGTTTTTACATTTTTAAAAGGTGGTGAGAAAAAACAAAGAAAAATGTGACAGAGACCATACGTGGCCTATAAAGCCTAAAATATTTATTACCTGGTTTTTACAGAAAAAGTTTTCCAATCCTTGCTTTATAGTATTCCTCAATAAATTACATGCCAACCTTAGAAGAAAGCCAAAATTGAGTTGTTTTAAAATCCTTCCCCTGCTTTCACGACCTATTTGCCCTTTCATAGAGAAGTCTTCAGCCTTCTGGCAATTCCCCAATCCTGGACTCTCCTTTGATAAAAATATCATTTCAAGAGTTGCACTTGACAAGCTTACCGATGGGAGTATTGCCTTTAGGGAGCCCAAAGTCCGGAAGGAAATTCTAAAGTCATGTCCCCATTCAGAAATACAGTGAGCCTCATCCACAGCAATAAGGGTGATACCTACAAAAGTGAAAAACATAAAAATGGGGGAAATAAAGTTCAAAAAGAAATCATAAATTCATCTAAATCAATATCACCTCCACTTAGAATATATAAATACTACAGAAAGGAGAAAAAATAACTCCAATCAAAGTATATGCTTCATATAAAAATATAAGCATAAATGACATCAGATAACACCAAAATAATCATCATGAGAACAGAGGATGGTAGATATTTGGGTAAAGGCGTATGGATAAAAGGAAACATTTATATATTATTCAAACAACATTATTTATTAGACTTAAGCTTTCATCATTATTCCTCAAAGAAATGAATTACTTACTACTACTTTGCCCTCAAAATTATCACTCATGAACCATTTGCAATGACAATGCCTTTTAAGAAGAGCTGGTTTTCTTTTTTCTCTTTGGTAATACTTTCAATTTTATCTCATCAATTAGCTACCAAAAGAGATTACAGAGCACATTCCTACTGAGACGAGGTGTATCACCACTGTCCATGACGGATCACATATCAGACCGCAGAGAGTTCCTCTGGAATGCCAGTATTGGAAGACAGGATGATAGCTGCATTTTCTAATGTAAAATGGTAAGAACTAAAACTCAGTATGTACAAGTAGGTAAGAAGGAACAGAACTCGTTCTTTCTTCCTCTATCAAACCCCCCTTTCTGCCCCCATACCACACATCCACAATGAAACAGAATCAATAGTGTATAGTAATGCATTTCAGAAAAGGGCTTTATTGTATAACCGTCCATTAAAATGTCCAAAGTAATGACAGTAGCACTTTTGCCCTGTATTATCAAATTAATACTTAAGACAAAAATAATTTTTCCATTAATGGAAATGATCATCACTTGATAATTGAATATTAATGATTTTCTGCCATTGGGGGGGGTGATGACGAATATGTGCTCTAGAGTCAGACAACCTGGCTCCACCACCAACATTGTATTACCCTAAGCAAGTTACTTAAGCTTCCAAGTGTCAGTTTCCCACAAATAAAAGGTAAATATAGTAGTACCTAACATTTTTTAGTCACTCTGAAGATTAAGTTAGGTATCAAATACACATAAAATACTAAGATAGGACCTGGCAAAAAAGGCAGCTCAATAAAAACAAAACAAAACACCAAAAATTATTATTAGAGTCATTAAATGCCTACTATGATCCAAACACTTCTCTATAGGAAAACATTAATAAGATGTACTCTATAACCTTGAGAAGCTCCGAATTCCAAAAGAGGAGACAGACAAGCAAATAAACAATTATAATTCACTGAGATTACAAAATACAAAAGAGATGAAAGAGAAAGCAAAAAAAAATAATAAACCTACTAAATATGAATACAGGCTGATCAGCATCAAAATTCTCTGGCTGTTGCTGCATAGCTGGGAAAAATTCAATGTTACCACTAATTTTGACTTTAGAAACTAAATGACCTAAATTTTAAATTAAATAGGTTAAAACAAACATGATGGCTTCTCTTTTATTTTAAAACCCTGCTTAAAATTACAGGTTTAACTACCTACCTCTTAATGAAGCTGAACTTTGTCCCTTAGCATCAGTTTATGGAGCTTTTGCTAACTTTTACTTTAAATTTGCAAGTCCAAGTGTTTGCCCAAGTCCTATGCATATTTCATTTTGGCATATCTGCCACTCAAGCCTTATTTCTAAAGTCAAAAGACAATTATAAGTGTCTTTGCTTTTAAGGAGTCTCCATATAAAATTATGTTTGCTGCTTCTGCTATATACTCATACTACTTAAATAATGTAACATAAAAAGCATAAATCTGATTAGCTAAATGTCAGACTACCACACAAATAGAATTCTGAGTAGATTCATTTTTGCAAGCATTTTACAATTTCCTACAAACAAAAGCCAAAGAAAAAAATATTTCAAAAAGAATTTGTCCCTTTTTGTTCAACATTGAGAGTCAACCCCAAAAAAAAAGGATGTTCATCCATCCTATGCAGAGTATTCTGCTCTAATGATGGCAGTGTTCATAATTTAACCCACTACAAAAAATAAAAATAGAGAATTAGAACTAGCTGTCAAAGGATCTAAGTAAATACTTAAGCTAACAATTAATTAACTCCACCCCAGAAACAAAAAAAGTATTAAAATGGAACAAAACATATCCAGCTTACCATGCACACAAATCCTAGCTTTTGCTACAAAGCCATAAAACACATATATCTAGGGTATTTAGGCTTAATCCAAAGTGAAATATCCTTACAAACTTCATATAATCTAATAGGAGACACACCAAATTTGTCTTCCATTAAAGACAAAAATATAATATGCCAATAAGGGATAAGAAATTGATAACACATCACTGATAATGTATTTAATTAAATGTTAACTTCTGCCCTGATTCTTTTGTTCATATTTAATATATACCAAAAAGAAACAAATTTGTTTTCATTTTATTGTTACAGAAATTATTAAATGCATTCCTAGAGTTATATGCTACTAAGCAACAATTAAATGAGATGTTGCCATTAACCTATCCAGAATATTTTAATACATAACTATACAATGAGATCATATAATATTAGGAAACTAAAACTGGTTGGTTCAACTGAATGTTTCAAATAACAGTACCTATGACTGCAACTTGTGGGTAGCTTATTCTAGCCATCAAGAAGGAAAAAAAAGACAAAAATTTTTGAAGTACAAAAAGGGAACATGCTATTGATTAATTCTGTATTTACATTTTCTAAGAAATAAGTTCTGACTTTTTAAAACCATACTCAATAGTGGGAAATAATCAAAGGTACTATGTTTTCCAACCCTAACTACACATCAGAATCACTCATGAAAAACTATAGGTGCCAGAAGCCCACCCCAGGCATGTTGAATCAGAATTTTCAAGGTTGGAGGACACTGTATTTTTTCTAAAGTTGGAAAAATGATTATCATGAACAAAGGTGGAGAACCACTACTGTGATTTAATTTAGATTCAGAATATAGAAAAAAGAAATGATCATTTCACAGAATCTAAGATTTAATATTTATTCAATAATACATTTAAATCCCTACTATGTGCCAGGTACTGCATTAGGGCATTTTTCCCCCAAAAACGTTTATAGTCTAGCAAAAGAAAAGAGATATATAAACATGCAATTTATAATACAGGAACCTGATTTCTATAGCAGAAGAACTTTTAGGTACTAGGGGATAAGACTGGAAAGACATCAAGTTGGAAAGTCAGAGACTTCCTGGAGGAAATACTGTTTGAAATCAACTTTAAAAGAAGTGATATCCAATATCCAACCACATATTTAACTTTAAAGGATAACTCAATTAAGTAAGTACTTATAAAAAGATCCTATGGTACCACTTACCAATATTAGCCTGAAGTTGCTGGAGTAGGCTCAAGTTACCTGAACAGAATTCTGGAGTTAGGTATACAATGCGGTATTTGCCTCTATAAAAATAAGCAAACAAAAAAGAAACAGGAAAGGCAATATGCTACACTAAAGGAAACAATCATCCAGTGAACTGCAACTTAAAACCGTAACACCTGACAAATTTTTAAATGATACATTACACCACTTAAAACTAAACAAATGTTGTATGTATGTATATATCCACACATATTAGTCCTCTGACTCTACTTCAACAAAGCAAAATGAAAAGTGGCTCTCAGCGGGTACTCAGCATTAAGGTGACATTAGAAGCCATGTTCTGATTTCCAACAGTCTAGCCCCAAAACTATGGTGTTTTGAGTTAAACAATCATGCCTATGGTAAGTCTTTTATGTGCTGACAAACGACCCACATACCACCCTCCTTCTTGGAGAACTACAACCCATCACCCTCCCACTGACTCCGTCCCCATGATTAAGCCCACAGCACCCATGTTTCTCCTATGTATTTTGTTCTCTTGCCTATATACATCTTCTTGGGTTAGCAACTGTATTGATGTCAAATCAATTAGTCTCTGTCCTAGACTTTGGGGGTCTGACCAAGAAACAACCAATCAGTCCCTGCCACTGGCAACACCTGTAATATGTGAAAAAAGGAGCTGCAGAGTAGTCTTCTCTATCTTGTGACTAGAAAAGCAGAAAATGCTCATTTCCTCAGAAGAATAAGGAAGACACACAGAGGCTATAAATAAAAGAAAGCCTTATTGTATTCTTGATACCCAATTCCAAGTCTCTTCCCAAGGGGTGGATAACTCGTGTTCACTGTGATCCAGGAGACATTCCTATATCCTTAATACAAAATTCAGTATTTGCTTAAGCTAGCTTGACTTTTTTCTGTTCTGGGCAGACAGAATCCTAACTAAGACAATGTTTGTAATAAAGGTTAGTAGGGCATTAAAAATATATAGTCTCCTTTTCATTCTACCAAGTGAAAACATAAAGTTAAATAGAATGAAAATTAATTTCCCTTATAAAAAGACTTTAAAATATTTCATCTACTGCGTGCTAGGCATGGCACTTTCATTAGGAATTAGGAACAAAGTAGATATGCTTTTAACCTCATGAAATTATTCAATATTCTAATTCACATTAGAAAACAGTATAAATAACAAGCTCTGATGTCAAACTGTCCAAGGTTTGAGTCTCAATTCTACTTCTTATAAGCTAAGTGATCTTAGCTAAGTACTTAACATTAGTGTGCCTCAGTTTCTTCAGTGTAATATAGTAATAATAATTATAAGGACAGGGGCTCCTGGGTGGCTCAGTGGGTTAAAGCCTCTGCCTCCATATGATGTAATGTATTCACCAATAAAAAAAAGGAATGAACTATTGATACATGTAACAAGACGGATGAATCTCAAAGTAATTATGCTATGTGATTTACACCAGACAAAACAAGAGCACATATTATAGGACTAATTCTGTTTATGTACAATTTTAGGAAATGTAAGCTAATCTAGAGGGACAGAAAACAGATTCCTAGTTACCTGGTGAGTGGGGTAAAGAAGGTAGGAAAAAGAGAGGGAGATGGATTACAAAAGGTATGAGTATACTTTGAGGATGACAGATATATGTTCATCACCTGGACTGTGGTGATGGTTTTGTGGGTGTTTATATGCCAAACTCACCAAATTAGATATATTAAGTATTAAAAATTATTATATGTCAATTATACCTCAATAAAGGCGATTTAAGATGTTTAAAGAGAAAGAAAACATACAATCAAAAAAACTTATAGGAATGTTCATAGCAGCTTTATCAGTAATAGCCCTAAACTACAAACAGCTTAGGCATCTACTGATAAGGAAATGAAAACAAAAACTACGGTATTTTCATACAATGACATATCACTCTGATATATTTTTTAAAAAACCATGGAAACATACAACATGAAGTATTCTTCTCAAAACCTTTTGCTGAATGAAAGAAGTCTTACAGAAAAGTTCATATTGTATGAATCCATTTACATGAATTTCTAAAACAGACAAAAGTATGGTAGAAAAAAAAATTAGACAGTAGTCTGCCTTAAAATGGAGAAAGAAGGACAGACTGGGAAGGGACATGTAGAAGCTTTCTGGAGCAACAGTAATACTCTATACCTTGATAGGGGTTTGGGTAATATATTTGTATGCATTTATCAAAACAATAAATACATGTATATATGTATGCTTATTAATAAAATACATACATGTTAATCTATATAAATACACACAAATTTTTGTATGTGTTTGAAATTTTATTCTTATTAGGAATTAAGCCATTTAGGACTGGTGGGGCAAGAGATCTAGAATCCAGTCCCTGCTCAGCCATTAACTCATCAAACGACTTTAAGCAAATTATTTTCTCTGGGCCTCAATTTGCTCCTTTGTAAAAGGAGATACGTACTCTCCTAATTCTTGTTCAAAACCAAAATTTTAGAACAATATGACAACAATGCTAACTTCAGAGTCCAAGAACTAAAAATAATAGATTTAAGTTTGAAAGATTTTTAAATTGAACAATTCTATAAATGTACTATAAAAACAAAGTACCTTTTAAACTCATGAACATTTTGTCTACAAATTAAATAAAATTTTTTATATAAATGTTTAATAAATTATATATTTTTATATACAAATTTTGTATAAAATTCTCTCACATACATCAGAAACCATATAAATTACTCACGATTTAATATCTTCTAGAACATTTTTTGACTGTGCTGATCCCAGAAAACAAGCTGGAATGTTGGACATTCTATAAGAAGAAAAACAAGTATTCTGGAGCCATGTACGTACTACATAGATCAACTTCATTCTGAAGGACTAAGGAAATACAATGAACAGTCCTCTTCTTTGTAATCCTCACTCTTTTTGTAACTCACTAATTTGATAAATAAATTCTTCCAAAGGCAGTATTAGAAAGCAGGTTGTTGGGGCACCTGGGTGGCTCACTTGGTTAAGCGTCTGCCTTTGGCTCAGGTCATGATCCCAGGGTCCTGGGATTGAGCCCCACTTCGGGCTCCCTGCTCAGTGGGGAGCCTGCTTCTCCCTCTCCCTCTGCTCCTCCCCCTGCTTGTGCTCTCTCTCTGTCAAATAAATAAATAAAATCTTTTAAAAAAAAGGAAAAAGAAAGCAGGTTGTTAGGGCAGGTTTTTCAGAAAAATTGCAAGCTCACATTAAAGAGGTTTAAAATTTTTCTGGAACTAAAAATTATACTTCCATGTATATACTTCATACCAAGCTAAAGAGCAAGGGTAACCAAAAGAGAAAAGAATTTTGAGATATGGATGTAAACTGGCTTAGAGATTGCGGTTACAAAAATTTTTTTTGAGACCATCTGGTAGCCTTGGATTATAAAGAACTCAAGAAAGAAGATAAGTTCTTCCACCAAAGAGTCATTTATTACTAAAAAAGGCAGAGCAACATTCACAGAAATATGTTACTGGGAACTAAATTTTAACATACATGATAGGTAACATACATGTTTCCTTGATGAAAGAAAAAAGGGTGATATTGTAGCAATGAAAACATTACTAGGACACCTGGCTGGCTGAGTGGATAGAGCCTGCAACTCTTTATCTTGGAATTGTAAGCTCAAGCCCCACATTGGGTGAGCGATGACGTAAAAATGGAAGGAAGGAAGGAAGGGAGGGAGGGAGTAAGAAAGAAAACTACTTACTTAAGCTGGAGGACTTGGTCTTCCATCAAAGAAATAAGAGGAGAGATGACAAGGCCAATCCTGCCTGAATACACAGCAGGGTACTGGAAGCACAAACTCTTTCCATATCCTGGAAATAAAAATAATGCACTGTTAGAAATAAAAATAAAGCACTGGTACTCTGATTTCTTCTTACAATGTACTTGTGTGAGATGAACGGTCCCTACTAACATGCTATCCTCTTAAGAGCTAATTTCTGCATAAATTTGAGCATCTAATCTCAGATCACTCCCTTCTGTATTTTATACCATTTGCATTTTGTATTTATATTTTGAGAGTGTAATAAAAGATCACACATTTAAAAACCTTTAAGTTTTATATTTTAGAGGACTAAGTTATTGCTTATGTACAACTTACCAGTTGCCATCACAACAACATTATCTCTCTTTTCTTCCAAAACAGAATGAATCACCTTCCACTGAACCCTGGAGGGTAAAAAGCAAAAAGGCTATTTTGTTTTACTAACAAGAAACCCAAGGATAAATGGAAAAACATTTAATTTTTTCACTACCTCTAACAGAATTTCTTTTTCTTAAAGACTGTATGTATTTATTTTATTTTATTTTTTTAAAGATTTATTTATTTATGTATTTGACAGAGATCACAAGTAGGCAGAGAGGCAGGCAGAGAGAAAGGGGGAAGCAGGCTCCCCGCTGAACAGAGAGCCCAACACGGGGCTCGATCCCAGGACCCTGGGACCACGACCCGAGCTGAAGGCAGAGGCCTCAACCCACTGAGCCACCCAGGTGCCCCTATTTATTTTATTTTAGATTGTATTTATTTGTTTTATTTTAGAGAGAACATGCACATGTGTAAGGAGAAAGAGAGAGGGAGAGAATCTCAAGCACACTCCATGCTGAGCATGGGCCATCAAGGGGCTCGAGCTCACCACTTGAGGAGATCACAACTGGAGCCAAAACCAAAAGTCATAAGCTTAACGGAATGACCCACCCAGGCACCCTTCTAATAGAATTTCTTTTACATTTTTAAGCTTCAATATATAGACATAAATTTATTGATTAAAATAAAAGAGGGACAACTGGGTAGCTCAGTCAGTTAAGCATCTAACTCTTGATTTTGACTCAGGTCATGATCTCAGGGTTGTGAAATGGAGCCCCATATTGGGCTCTATGCTGGACATGGAACCTGTTTTACATTCTCTCTCTCCCTCTCCCTCTGCCCCTCCCTGCACTTGCATGCACAAGAAAGTGCACGCACTCTCTCTCTCGCATGTGTGTGCACATGCTTTCTCTAATTAATTAATTAATTAATTAAGGAAATGCTCCAGAGGCCAGGATTGCCTGAGAAGGGACATGAGGGAACCTTCTGGAGTTACTGTAATGTTCCATATTTGACTAAAGGGTTAGGCTACATGGGTACATGCATGTCCTTTAAATGTGCACATTTAAGGTTTGACCATTTTCTTGCATCTAAATTTTACATCAAAAGAATAAACCATAAATATTTAACTATAGTTAATGATTTATACTGAAGTACTTTGGGAGATAAATAATGATGTCCAGTCTACCCTGAGATGCGTTTTTTAAATTAGGTAGATTAAGGAATGGAAAGAGAGGTGATAGATGATATTATGATAAAGCAAGTATACTAAAATGTTGAATATACAGGTATTCATGGTAAAAAAATTCTTTCAGCTTTCCTGTATCTTTGAAAATTTTTTTTAGTAAAATGTTGAGGGAAAAATCAATAGGAAAGGTGATCTTCTGATGTGCTGATAATGACCTATCTTTTCCTTATGTGAGTCCTGGTTACACTGGGTGCTTATAAAAATTCATTGATCTGTACATTTACGTGCACTTTTCTGTATGTAGGACATAGTTTAATTAAAAAAAAATTTAAGATCAAAGAAGAAGAAAGAAATGTTTCCATGGGTTAAATTTTAAATTTGCAGAATAGGAAAAATTCAGTCTAGGTTTTTACATTCTTATTAGTTTTATTCAAAATTACTTGTTCCTCATCTCATTTTTCTTTACCTTATTTCAATACTTATAAATGTGTCCCTTTAGACATAAATACATTTGAATATATTAAAACTGATAAGATTATCACTATTCTTCAAACTGTTAGCTCATGAATTTCTATTATATCAGCATGCTTTGGACAGTAAGTTGTATGAAATAGACAAGACAGATACTTAATGAAAAACAAGTCAACATTAAATTAAGATTAATTTATTAATGTGTTTAAACTAGTATCTACACAGAACTCTCTGTGGTAAAGAAAATCACTTTCCTCTCATATATAGAATTTGTAGATACAAATTTTAAATAAATATTATTTTAAAATAATTTTGTAGTTATTTTAGTCACTTACAGGAAATGCAGTGTAGAATGTATAAACTACAGTGAAGTTTTGCTATTACTATTAAACAGATGGATTATTTGCCATTTTTCCTTTGTGAAGAAAATTGTAAATATGTAATTTAATTAACTGAGATTATACTCACGGCTTGAAACTGGAATGGCCAAAATAGATCTTGAGGAAATTAATTTGGCTTGCATTAGGTCCTGGTAATGAATGGTCTTAAAATAAAATAAAATAGTCATTTATGTTACAATACAAGTGATAGGGAATGAAAGTTTTATTTCATCGACTTCTTTTAAAGAATACAGTGATAAGTACCAGACATCACTGTTTCCTGTCTTTTAAACCCAACTAATTCAGTTCTCTGGATAACAGCCATGATTTTAGTTACTTTGATTATTACCTAATACTAAGGATTAGAACTTTGTGCTTCTACTACAAAATGGTTCACACTTTTGTCAATACTGTAAGAGAACAATGTTTTGGAATTTGCTCTAAAACCTAACATTTAAACCCAACCATGGCAAGCAACATACCAATGCGAATTTCACAATATAACCAACTTTAAATTAACAGTATCCAGAAATTACATTACTACCACAAAGAAATCCACAGATAAAGTTAAATCTTCATTTTGATTAGCTGTCCACCAAATCCTTGACCACAATTCTAAAGGCATAGCACAGTGGAGTTACGTTGATTTTATTCAACTAATTTTTATTTTCTACGCAGGTTGAACAGTTCATGAGTGGCCAAGGCAGAGCAAAGCAAAGAATCAAGACCACTCATCTATAAACAAATGAAAATTCATTATTAGATTTCTCAGCTTTTAACAATTCTAAATAGAGAACTAAATTGATTTGGAGATGTTATGTCTTCATTTAATACAAGAAAACAAAGAGAGTAACATTTTCTTTAACATTTTCATGTACTTTCCACCTACAACATGTTTTTTAATTTTCCCGCACTGTAACATTGACGAATATAGCTCTTGAGGAGTGTTCAACTTTACGAGAAGACCCCATGGTTCGCCATAACAAATACTGTCACTTATACTTAAATGATAAGAGGTTCATTTCATGGATTCCTAACTATAGCTGGCATACATAGTATGAAAAATCAGTCCATTTTGCTGCCTGACATTGTGCCACTTGTTTGAAGGAATAAGTTCCTAAAGAACAAACACCATGTATCTATGCCTTTAACAATAATATTTACTTTAAGCAATTAATGATTCTTAATAATGATTTTCTATTATTTTGACAAAACACAAAATTCAGGATGAAAAGTTTCACGTCACCAAATGCACCAAATACCACAATGCTTCTATCCCTCTACTTTCATAAATGGTTAAGATTGTTGCTTTATAAAGACCAAACACCAAAGGAGTTAATGACAAGTTTTTAGGACCTCATTAATTACACGCCACAAAATCCTTGCCTCCAAAATGTTTAAAAACTGGATCCTAAATTAGAGTCAGCAGTAGGTATGAGAGGTGAGTCGTTTCAAACATGTTACAGTGCTTACCTGCATCCTCTTCTTCTTCTTCAATAGCTTCAATCTCATCTTCGTCATCTTCAAAAGGAATATCCGGATTCCTTTCCATGTCTCTGCATTTTGAATGAACTGGATCTGCCGTGCCAGTATTTAGGTTTTCTAAAGACTGAAAGTTTAAAAGCAATCTTAAAAGCAAAACCATTGACAGTGGCGTATCTTTTTCACCCAACACAAAAGAAGTATTATTAACAGAACCTACAATTTTGTTCAAAGCTGGCAGATGTGCAACCAATACCACAAAAGAACATGTGTGCTCTAGTTTAAATATGTGTTCAAGAATGGTTTCTAAGGCATAAGGTCAAAGATGGAATACTTCCAGCATAAACAGGGTTCGTTAATAGCATATCATGAACTGCCTGTGGAAAAAGTTATCAAATTTTTGAATAAAATTTGAATTTAGAACTTTTTTTCCTTTATCATACTTCAGTGTTTTCAATTGCCAAGAGGTAAATGTGAATTTTACTGATATTTTTGTAATGAGTTTCTCCTATCATGTGTCAGCATAAGATTTAAACAGAGCAAACAATAAATGTGTTTCTGTGAATTATGTGAATACGTTTATGTGAATTATGAAAACAATAAAAGATGCAATTTTTAAGAATGGAATATTACAAATGTGAATAAAGTTGCTCTTTATTTTGGCTTGACAATATTGGATTTTTCTCCCCTCAATGAAGGTTATCTGTTTAAAGAACATTAGGATATTTCAAAATTGTTTCATCTGCACAGTTTTTTACTGAAAAGAGACAGAAGGATTATTAAATCACAGTTCTCATTTTCCCTTTTTATTAAACCTTCCATTTAATAAACTTGACTTTCATGGTTTTCTAAAAAGTGTATTCATTTCAGGCCTGGAAAAGAAAAAGAGTGATTCTGTTTCTGATTTTTTATTCAAGTCAACAAATATACTTAGAAAAGCATTTTGAAAATAAAGTTCTCTCATATGGGCATCCAGATTGCCTTCCAAGAGGTTCAATACACAATTTAAGTTTGTGGAAGTCTGCAAGTGTCCTGTACATGTGCTACTTGAACAGCACTCCTCAGAGAAATGGCTAATCAATCATGGAATATGATTTAGTATTTATGTCCTATTATTACTAGTAGCTAATATTTATTAAACATTTAAGAAATGCCAGGCTCTGAACAAGCTCTTCACAAATAACACCTTAAATAATAACAGCTATTAACTGAGTATCAAAAAGACTAAGAAACTTGCCCAAAATCACAGAGCAAATAAATGGAGAAGCTGGGATTTAAACCCACATCTAAATTTAGGCTCATATTCCTAATCACTACTTAGTGACTCCTAATCACTATATTCCTATGATTCCTAATCACTACCTACTACTCCAGTTCATAACAAAGAATAAGGAACCTAATCTCATTTCATTAAAAAAGAACAAAATCTCAATCTAAAGATGAGGAATAAAAAGCATGAATAACAATGAACTTCTGTGTTTTTCTTCATTTTCAATTAATCTGAAATTTAAGATTTTCTTATTGTCCATCCCTGGCTCATCCCTGGTTCATTCCTGACAAAGAAACTGGAGGTTGGATGTAGTGGTAGAAAATTTATAATTATAAAATAATATTTTCAACTTTGATAATAAAATAGTAGAAAATGAAATAATTTAAAACATTAGAAAATGATATATAATATATCCATAGTAACTTAAACCATTGAATGTATATCAACAGAACTCCCAAATAAAAGGGGATACACATGGATGGGAAGAGAAAGAAACCTATTTCAACAGAGGAGCACAAAATCACTACCAACATTCCAGTAAAGATTAAAAGTGACCTGACAGAATATGTTTTATAATATGTAAGAATTAGTATACTACTACTAAAACATTTTATTTATAGACCATATAAAGATATAAACAAATATGAAATGGAAAATAAAATCTAATAGTTATATAAATGATAGTAATCTCATTGTGGGGGGACATTTAGAACTAGGTAATATTTTACATAATTGTCCTTTTTGAAAGAACTGGAAGTAAATTTCCATAATTTCAAACATACCTTAATCATCTCCATTTCTAAATCTTCATCACTTTCAATTACATAAGATAGATCCTCTTCTTTATCCTTAGAAGATAAATGCTTTAAAAAATATTTTGACCATTAATTTTCCAATATAATTGACCCCATACCCTGTTTTCTACAAAATAAAGTTACTATACACTAGATATCTGTAGACAACTTCCTCTTCTTGCCTAATAGATAAATTTATAATACCTATTTATGTGGTTATATGAGGCATAGATAGGAAGAAAGGGTAGTAAGGAAGAAGAAAAAGAAGGAGAATAAACAGAAAAAGAATCAAAGAAAAAGAGAAAGAAAGAAATATAATTGGAAAGATAGACAAGAGAGACAGACTTGATATAAAGCTCACAATCTAAGAGAGAGTACAAGTGACAAGTTCAACAATAGTTAAACAATATCAAACTATGTGTCCCAACTTGAGTACAAGAACCTCTTTACTGTGTTGAAAATTTCTATTCTATTCTAAGACAGTTGGTTCTTTTATATCCACTAATTTTAAAAAGATTACAAAAAGCTCCTATGACTGTAAAAACACCTTTAAATAAGTCATTATTTTACAAACGGCTTCTACAAATACTTGAAAAATAGTGTCAGATAAGTTATTTAATAAAGCTGTTGTCAATGTTTGGATATGAGAAAACTTTATAATAATTTGGGAATCCCCAGGAAGCAAGTGTCCAACAGCATGGGACCCCTGAATAAAAGAAATGTAGAAGGACTCCAAAAGTCTAAGTTGAAAGTAGGAAAAGGAAGCATAGTCATAATTAATCTGCAAAAACCAGTCTTAAAAAAGGATTTTATTTTTAGTTATTTATTTATTTATTTGAGGGCCGGGGAAGGGCAGAGGGATAAAGAATCTTAAGCAGGCTCCATGCCCCAATGAGGGGCCTGATCTCACAACACTGAGATCATGACCTAAGCCGAAATCAAGAGTCAGACACTTAACTGACTGAGCAACCCAGGTGCCCCTTAAAAAAGGATGTTAAAATAAGCTTTATAAAAAGAGAAAAAAATTCTTTTACTTTTAAAATAGGATCTTTAATAAGTAAAGAAAAAACTACTAAAATGGCAATAATTGGGATAAAAGATGACAGATCATGAAATCCTGATCATAATTCTATATTATGATAAGAAAAATACTGTCTTAAAATGTATACCTAATAAGAAATTTTCAAAAAGCTAAAGGGTGATGCAGACATTAGCAAATGATATTTCCTAAAAGGGGAATCTGTTTATAAGCGGTTGGTATGAGAATAGTCTGAAAATCATTTTTTTAAAAATGCATTTATATATTGGTAGACATGATTTCTAATATAGTTACCAAACAGAGAATTTCTCAACTACTGAGACTTCTGACTGACATAGAAAACTGAAGAGGGAAATAGCCCTATTAAATGACTTTCAAATTTAATTTTAAAAACTATAAACTTAGTTATTACAAAATAAAATGTATAAAATTCTACCAAATATGGGCATCATAGGTAATTTCCTAATGAAAAACAAATGAGATTAAAAAAAAATACAGCTACATGATGTTTTATTTTATGATTTGTCTTTACAATAAAAAAAAATATAGATTTCTTCTCTAATACAACTTCAGTATTTCAAAAAATATCCTTAACTTAGCCAGGAGAAAAACAACCTCACAAATTAAACTACTCAGAACATATTAGAAACCTAAGCATAAAGTTGACAGATAATATAAAATGTTTCACAACAATCTATTAAGAAAAAAACATAGGGGGACGCCTGGGTGGCTCAGTGGGTTAAGCCGCTGCCTTCGGCTCAGGGCATGATCCCGGGGTCCTGGGATCGAGTCCCGCATCGGGCTCCTTGCTTGGCGGGGAGCCTGCTTCTCTCTCTGTCTCTGCTTGCCACTCTGCCTGCTTGTGCGTGCTCTAAATGAGATAAAATCTTTAAAAAAAAAAACAAAACAAAAAACATAGGTCACTGACTATCCAGATAACAGTAAAGGTTAGTGTCGAGTAAAAACACTAGTTTATTAGAAACCCTCTTACAATAGTAAGCAAAGAAAATCTTGTATAGGGAAATATAACTACTCCCAAAAATCAAGTTTGGAAGAGTTAACACTAGTAGGAATATGGGAAATCCAAAAAAGCCAAGGTATCTATTACATAAAAATAAGGAGAAATACTAAAATACAACAAATGTGTACTGGCATTTTAAATCCTTCCATTACAAGACCATTAAGTTGTGCTTAATGGTCAAAAGCAGCAAACTATAACTCACAAGCCAAATTCAGCCCACTTTTTGTTTTTGTGAATAAAGTTTCATCAAAATACAAACAAGCTCATTTGTTTGCACTTGTCTATAGTTGCTCTCACGCTAAATTTTTAGACAGAATTGAACAGTAACACCAGAAAACGTGTAATTGATCTGCAGTCTGAATGTTTACTATCTGCCCTTTCACAGAAAAAAATCAGCCAACCCCTACTAATGAATAAAAATTGTTTTCTTTTTTTTTTTTTAAGATTTTATTTATTTATTTGACAGAGATCACAAGTAGGTAGAGAGGCAGGCAGAGAGAGAGGAGGAAGCAGGCTCCCTGCCGAGCAGGGACCCTGGGATCATGACCTGAGCCAAAGGCAGAGGCTTTAACCCACTGAGCCACCCAGGTGCCCCATGTTTTCTATTTTTTTCATACCTCAGGAGATTTGCAAGTCGCATCATTATGAAATTTTTCCTGAGCCTGCTGTTCCAAAATTTGGAGGTCACGTTCTGTAATATCTAACGACGTCAAACAAATTCTTTCTGTGTTCTCTTTTGACTTATTGCCTTCTTCTAATCCAGCTTCAAGCCCATCTTCTTCTTGTTTCACTTCATTTCGAAGTACATTTCCTTCATCATGTATAATTAAATTATCAAGTGTTGTGTCCCATAGCTCATCTTCAATTTCAGTAAAAATTTTCTGTTTTCTAATTTGTTTCTGTTGTACTCTGTCAGCAGTTGGATCTTCCAATGGTAATAACTGAACGGTCTCAGCAGAACCAAGTATCATCTTCCTCAATGAATACAGATTTTCTGAAATATCACGTAATAATATAGAAATCCTAAAAAAATTAAGAAAGGGTAATTCAACTTTAACTTCAATAACTACCAGTACAGTTGTAATGCTTTTTTATAAGTACAAGCTTTCTAAATTGACCTTCATTTAAAGGACACACTGGATTACAGTTATTCTTCATTCCCTAATAACCAAAATATGCTTACAGCTGTTGGCTACTCCCTAGTACAGCAAGGTACTTCTGCATTCAACTTGTACACTTACTAAGCATATATGCTTATAAGCTTGTTGACTTGTATGCTTCCTAAGTGTCAGTAGTGTTTGGTCCCAAACTAATTCTTTATACCAGATATACTTTTTATGGTAATTAATTTAATTAAATATGTCAAATCAATAATACACGACCATCAAAAAAAAATTTACACTGAACATGTTAAAAGACACAGCAATTTCCTTTTTAAAATTTTATTTTATTTTATTTATTTATTTGACAGAGAGAGAGAGATCACAAGTAGGCAGAGAGGCAGGCAGAGACAGAGGGGAAAGCAGGCTCCCCGCCGAGTAGAGAGCCCAATGCGGGGCTTGATCCCAGGACCCTGAGATCATGACCCGAGCCAAAGGCAGAGGCTTAACCCACTGAGCGACCCAGGCGCCCCAGCAATTTCCTTTTTTTAAAAAAGTTCTGTCTGATTAACTATAGTCAAAACAACTATAAAAGGAGAAAAAATCTTAAACACTCCTAAGACTATGCCATCAGATTCTTTCAAGTGTCTTGTTTTCACTCCATTTTAAAGAAACTAAAACTAGAAATTGCAGATGATACATAATGAGTGTGCTTTAAACAAGAACCACTCTAAAGAATTCCAAAGAGTAGTCCTATATTTAATGAAGAAACCATGATGAATATCAAAACATTGGGAAACAAATAAACACTAATATATTAAGTCAGAAGAAAATTTTTATGATCCCATGTTTTAACTAAATGACTCAATTTGCCAATCAATTACTAGTTCCAACTGTAACATATAAGGGTGTTTATGTTATAATTCGAAAACGATGCTGTTGTGCATGTTCAATAATCACAAAACCCGACACATATTCTTTGGAACAGAAAACAAAACGAACAAAAAACTTCCCATCAGTGCAAAACTGTAAAAGGTAAGAAAATATGGAAAAGTTGTATATTGATAAATATGAATTTCTTAACTCCTTAGTTATAGTTGCTAATATAACATCTTAGCTAAGTGACTTTATTTTTTTAAAGATTTATTTATTTATTTGAGAGAGAGAGCATGAGCAAGAGAGACAAGCAGGAACAGGGGGGAGGGCAAAGGAAGAGGGAGAAGCAGACTCCCTGCTGAGCAGAGAGCCTGATGCAGGGCTGGATCCCAGGATCCTGAAATCATGACCTGAGCCAAAAGCAGACCCTTATCTGACTGAGCTACCCAGGCACCCCTAACTAAGTAACTTTAAACAGCTATTTATAACAAACCTGGTTAACTGCAAAGGAAAACCACTGCTAGAGTGTAAAACAGGGCATACTATCTGCTAGTGATAGGGTTTATTAAAGCAATTTTTAATTACTTCATAAAAGTATAAGTTCGAGGGAGAAGAGGGAATATAAGAAAAGAGACATTTTTCCTATTTAATTAACACTTTTGATTAGCTTTTCTAATTCTTCTGTATTGAAAACAATACTTAATAAAATCCAATATGACTTTTAAAGTTTTATATTGACGATTCAAATAAAAATTTGATCATTTATGGGAATAGACTATCAAAAATGTTGAGTTGTTTCATGATTTTTTTCCATGCTAAAAATAGCACCAAAGTTGGGCTCAAGCTTAAAGTGACAAGTCTACATCAATATAAATAAAATCAAAATCTAAATTCAAAATCTAAAAACTCACTAATTCTAACATTCTAAAATTTTCAAATCTTATAAAGAATAGTATTATACACAGTTATTCAAATATAAGAACTGTACATAAATACTTTAGTAGGAACAGATATGTGACACTATTTAAACATTAAATGCATGGGAATGTTGTAATACATAAACATAGCAACAGTGACATACAGATTGATAAAGACTGTAAGGGCTTATTTATTCTGTGCTAACATCAGAGAATGGAATGTCCCATATAAGATAACTATTTACTCCAACAAATTTCAAACGATATCTTCAGTAAGACATGATATACATTTCCTTCTTTCCTAGGATTGTTATTATGCATATTAGTAGCCTACAGAAAGCCTCAACGCGCAACAGAATGTTAAATACATGACAGCAATACAACAGATGTGTAATGAATTTAAATCAGTGAGTAAGGGACACTGAAGCATAAAGCTGTTCCCTTCTGTAACAAAACTCAAACTTCTCTATTTTAAAGTTCTCAGTTGCAATTTTTATACCTTTGTCTACTCCTTCACAGATTGCCAGCTATAACTTCCAGCTATGGTCATGTGCATAACATTCCTTATCAATACCTTGTTTTTATTTTAACTGGATAGCTAAGCTTGTCAAACTGTATCTATAAATGAGAAGAAAATAAGGTCTGAATGTGCCCTCATGCACTTCACTGGAAATACAGTTAAATATGAGTTTGAATTCATGATTATGACATGTATTTTAGCATGCAGAGAGGTCTTTTTTGTTCCTCTCTGGTTCTGAGGTGTAATTTGGTAAGTTAGGCATTACTATAGACTTCTTACAAAGAACCTGAAATAAGAAATTTAACTAGTTCTTAATTGACACAAACTGAACAAGATCTTTCTTTACTAAAATGAATCCAGTATTTCCCATTCTCAAGTTTTAAGAAAACCTATTTTAGCTTTGTTATTATAAAGCAAAGCATTAAGCAGATATAATTTACATTCAATAGATAGTTTAATGCTAGAACAAATTCTGAAATACATGTAAACATCATGTAAACAGTGATTATTTTTCTTTCATAGAGGAAAAATGTGAAATTGAATACAAAATGGTTTAATTGTCACCCACCCCCATTTGACAGTTATGTCTTTCAGAAATTCTCAGTTACATTAAAACTACTAAAACAAATTGCTAGGACAAAAAGGGACTTTGAAAAAGAGCTAAATCTCTGTATCATATTTTGAAATATCAAAATCAAAATTTATCACAAATCTCATCCAAAAAAATACACTAATATTGCATTTTGTCAGAATCAGAATTCTATTTCAACTAACCGCTTGACATTCTACAAAGCATTTTTGCCTCAATATATAACTACATTGTAATCATTCACTGTTCGAGAGCATTCCTGGTATTGGAAGAAGTCATTCAGCAATTAAGGCTAGGGAAAGTCCTGGTTCCAGAAAGAGTTAGCTACAAGGCACTGATAATCCAATGTCTATTAATCCAAATATCTCAAATTATGTAGGGCCTTAGACATAAAATGGCATTTAAAATCTGAATCCCCCTTGTTCTAACAGCCTAGTGATTATATAAAATTCCTATTTAATAATCAGATAAAAACATGAAAAAAGAAGCTATTCAATATAAAAATTATTTTTATGTATACATTTTAGGTGACCACACTATGAATATAATTAAATGAGAGATGCCTGTAAACAAAAGAAAAAGACAAGTTTGAATCTAAAGTATTTTCCTTTCTGTGGACATCTGAATTTTATTTTGCCTTGTTTCATGAAACATCCTACAAAGCAGATAGAAAAGCCTTAAACTTCTTGATGGGCAATTTAACACACTGGAAAGATATTTCTCAAATTTATAGATCAGGCTGTGGGCATGTGTTGAAGCAAATTTCTATCTGTCAACCCACATGAGGCTGACAGCAGACTTGTCCACACAGACCCGGCAGGCCAGAAAGGACTGGCATAACATATTCTATGTGCTAAATGGGAAGAATATGCAGCCAAGAATACTTCATCCAGCAAGGCTGTCATTCAGTATAGAAAATGAGATAGAGTTTCTAGGACAAACAAAAACTAAAGGAATTTGTGAACACTAAACCAGTCCTGCAAGAAAAATTAAAGGGGATCCTTTGAGCAGAGAGAGAGCCCAAAAGTAACAAAGACCGAAAGGTACAGAGACAATATATAGGAACAACTTTACAGGTAATACAATGGCAATAAATTTATATCTTTTGAGGCACCTGGGTGGCTCAGTCGGTTAAGCAGCTGCCATCGGTTCAGTTCATAATCCCAGGGTCCTGGGATCAAGTCCTGCATTGGGCTCCCACATCGGGCTTCCTGCTCAGCGGAGAGCCTGCTTCTCCCTCTCCCTCTGCCTCCCACTCTACCTACTTGTGCTCTATCTCTCTATCAAATAAATAAACAAAGTCTTCTTTTAAAAAATTAATTAAATAAATTTATATCTTTCAATAATTATTCTGAATGTAAATGGACTAAATGCTCCTATCAAAAGATATAGGGTATCAGAATGGATAAAAAAATAAGTTCCATCAATATGCTGCCTACAAGAGACTCATTTTAGACCCCAAAACACCACTAGATTGAAAATGAGGTGGTACGGAAAAAAAAAGGAAGTAAGAGGGTAGAGAACCATTCATCATGCTAATGGAAATCAAAAGAAAGCTGGAAGGCCATTCTTATATCAGAAAAACTAGATTTTGAACTAAAGACTGTAATAAGAGAAGAAGAAGGGCACTACATCATAATAAAGGGGTCCATTCAACAAGAAGATCTAGTAATTGTAAATATTTATGCCCTAACTTGGGAGCATCCAAATATATAAACCAATTAAGAAAATTAAAGAAACTCATTGATAATTATACAATAATAGTAGGGAACATTAATAATCTACTCACAGCAAAGGACAAATCATCAAAGCAAAAGATCAACAAGGAAACAAGAACTTTGAATGACACACTGGACGAGATGGACTTAACAGATATATATAGTGCATTTTATCCTAAAGCAGCAGAACACACATTCTTTTCCAGTGTACACTGAACATTCTCCAGAAGAGATCACATCCTGGGTCACAAATCAGGTCTCAACCAGTACAAAAACACTGAGATCGTATCATGCATATTTTTAGACCACAAGCTATGAAACTTGAAGTCAGCTACAAAAAGAAATTTGGAAGGACTACAAATACAAGGAGGTTAAAGAACATCCTACTAAAGAATGAATGGGTCAACCAGCAAATTAAAGAATTTTAAAAATACATGGAAGCAAATGAAAATGAAAACACAACAGTTCAAAACCTTTAGGATGCAGCAAGGGCAGCCCTAAGAGGGAAAAATATAGCAATATAGACCTTTTTCAAGAAAGAAAGTCTCAAATACACAGCCTAATCTTACACCTAAAGCCTAAATCCAGCAGGAGAACAGAAATAATAAAGATTAGAGCAGAAATCAATGATAGAGAAATCAAAAA
The DNA here is from genome assembly GCA_004024625.1 of Mellivora capensis. NCBI lineage: Eukaryota > Metazoa > Chordata > Mammalia > Carnivora > Mustelidae > Mellivora > Mellivora capensis. The sequence continues at coordinate 25,295 of PISX010003617.1, read as the reverse complement.
CATAGTAGACCACATGAACAAAACTAGGAGCTGGTTCTTTAAAAGAATTAATAAGATTGATAAAACCCTAGCCAGACTTATCAAAAATTAAAGAGAAAGGACCCAAATTAAAATTATGAATGGAGGAGGAGAGCTCAAAACCAACACCGAAGAAATACAAACAATTATAAGAGAATATTATGAGCAATTATATGCCAACAAATTAGACAATCTGGAAGATATGGATAAATTCCTAGAAACTTATAAACTACTAAGACTGACACAGAAGAAATAGAAAACCTGAATAAACCTATAACGAGAAAGAAAATTGAATCAGTAATCAAAAATCTCTGAACAAACAAGAGTCCAGGGCCAAATGTCTTCCCAAAGGAGTTCTACCAAACATTTAAAGAAGAATTAATACCTATTCTTCTGAAACTGTTTAAAAAAAAAAAAAAGAAATGGACAATGAGTTCTTCCAAACTCATTCTGTAAGGCCAACACTACCATGATCCCAAAACCAGACAAAGACCCCACTAGAAAGGAGATCTGCAGCCAGTATCCATGATGAGCACAGATGCAAAAATTCTCACCAAGATATTAGCCAATAGGTCCAACAGTACATTAACAGGATTTAACCACAATCAAGTGGGATTTACTCCTGGGCTGCAAGGGTGGTTGAATACCTGCAAATCAATTGATGTGATACACCATATTGATAAAAGAAAGAAAGAACTATATGATTCTCTCAACAGATGCAGAAAAAGCATTTGACAAAATACAACATCCTTTCTTGATTTAAAAAACTTCCTCCATGTAGGGATAGAGGGAACATACCTCAATATCATGAAAGTCATATACAGAAAACCCACAGCATATATCATCCACAATGGGGGAAAAACAGAGCTTTTCTGCTAAGGTCAGGCACATGAGAGGGATGTCTACTCTCACTACTGTTATTTAACATAGTACTACAAGTCCCAGCCTCAGCAATGAGACAACAAAAAGAAATAAAAGGGATCCAAATCAGCAAAGAAGAAGTTAAACTTTCACTCTCTGCAGACAAAATGATACCCTATGTAGAAAACTCTAAAGACTCCACCCCAAAATTGCTAGAACTGATAGAGGAATTCAGGAAAGTCACAGGATATAAAATCAATCCGTAGAACTCAGTTGCATTTCTATACACTAACAATGAGGCAGAAGAAAGAGAAAGCAAGGAATCAATCCCACTTACAATTGTACCAAAAACCATAGGATACCTAGAAACAAACCTAACCAAAGAGCTAAAAGATCTGTACTCTGAAAACTATACAATGCTTGCAAAAGAAACTGAGGAAGACAAAAAGAAATGGAAAAACGTTCCAGCTCATGGATTAAAAGAACAAATATTGTTAAAATGTCTACACCACCCAAAACAATCTACACATTTAATGCAATCCCTATCAAAAGACCATCAACATTTTTCAGAGCTGGAACAAACAATTCTAAAATGTGTATGAACCAGAAAAGACCCTAAACAGCCAAAGTAATGATGGAAAAGAAAACCAAGGCTGGAGGTATCACAATTCTGGACTTTAAGTTCTATTACAAAGCTGTAATCATTAAGACAGTACGACACTGGCACAAAAACAGACATGTAGATCAACAGAACAGAATAGAGAACCCAGGAATGGACCCAAAACTATATGGTCAACTAATCTTCGACAAAACAGGAAAGAACATTCAATGGAAAAAAGACAGTCTCTTCAACAAACGGTGTTGGGAAAGTTGCAGAAGAATAAAACTGGACCACTTTCTTATACCACACACAAAAATAAACTCAAAATGGATGAAAGACCTAAATGTGACATAGGAATCCATCATAGGACATAGGACATAGGAATCCTAAAGGAGAATGCAGGCAACAACTTCTTCGACCTTGGCCACAGCAACTTCTTGCTAGACAGGTCTCCAAATGTAAGGGAAACAAAAGCAAATATGAACTATTAGGACTTCATCAGGATAAAAAGCTTTTGTGCAACAAAGGAAACAGTCAAAACTAAAAGGCAATCTATGGAATGGGAGAAGATATTGACTTAACAGACAAAGGGCTAATATCCAAAATATATAAAGAACTCATCAGTCCCAACATCCAAGAAAAAAAAAAAAATCCAGGCAAGAAATGGGCAGAAGACATGAACAGACATTTCTCCAAAGAAGACATACAAATGGCCAAGAGACACATGAAAAGATGCTCAACAGCACTTGGCATCAGGGAAATACAAATCAAAACCACACTGAGATAGCATTTCACACCTGACAGAATGGCTAAAACAAACAATTCAGGAGATGACAGATGTTGGCAAGGTTGTGGAGAAAGGGGAACCCTCTTACACTACTGGCAGAAATGCAAACTGGTGCAGCCACTCTGAAAACAATATGGAGATTCCTCAAAAAGTTAAAAATAGAAGTACCCTATGACCAAGCAGTTGCACTATGAGGTATTTATCCAAAGGATACAAACATAGTGATTCAAAGGGGCATCTGCACCCCAATGTTTATAGCAGCAATGTCCACAATAACCAAAATATGGAAAGAGCCCAGATGTCCACTGATTTATGAGTAGGTAAAGATGTGGTATATATCCACACATATATATATGAATGGATAAAGATGTGGTATACACACACACACACACACACACACACACACACATATATATACAGGAATATTACTCAGCCATCAAAAAGAATGAAATCTTGTGGAGCACCTGGGTGGCTCAGTGGGGTAGGGGGTCTGTCTTCGTCTCAGGTCATGATCCTAGCTAGTGTCCTGGGATCAGTTTGCTGGGGTCCCTGCTCTGCAGGAAAACTACTTCTCCCTCTCCCTCTGCCTGTCGTTCCCCCTGTTCATTCCCTCTCTCTCAAATAAAGTTTTAAAAATCTTAAAAAAAAAAAAAATGAATGAAATCCTGCCACTTGCAACGACCTGGATGGAACTAGAGGGTATTATGCTAAGCAAAATAATTCAGTCAAAGAAAGACAAATACCAGGTGATTTTACCCGTCTACAGAATTTAAAAAACAAAACAGATGAACATAGGGGAAGGAAAGAAAAATAAAATAAGACAAAAACAGAGAGGGAAGCAAACCATAAGAGACTCTTAACTACAGGAAACAAACTGAGGGTTGCTGGAGGGGACGTTAAGTGGGGGGATGGAATAGTTTGGTGATGGGCATTAAGGAGGGAACATGATGTAATCAGCACTGAGTGTTATATGCAACTGATGAATCACTAAATTCTACCCCTGAAACTAATACTATAGTATACGTTAACTAGATGGAATTTAAATAAAAAATTTCTATGAGTCTACCTTAACAAACAGTAATTCTTTACAAATAGGAATGTGAAGTAAGAACAAACAGAATTGATAAAAACAGGTAATATTTAACCTCTGGGGATCTTCCACTTTTTTCCAAGTGTCAGGGAAATGCTTAGCCAGATCCATCATATTCTCAGAGATTGATGTCAGTTGTTTCTTCACATCACTAGGTAGCATTTCCTCCTCTGGACAAAAAAGAATCAATGTTAATTTTCAAACCACAAAGCAGAGAGATTTATTGAGTCATTTATTTAAACAGTGTTAGGGCTCCCATTTTCATTTTCTTTCCTTAAGTAAATTCCAGCAAAAGGACTTCTTTATTCTACCCCCATGTCACCTCAGTCACTTTACTTCCCTTTCAGATTTTTGCTACTTGAATTTTAGAATAAATTTCAAATGATCTACATTCATACACATTACAACCAGTGGTTAGCAATCTAGACTGAAGAAGGCAGAAATGAGAATCTGAACCCATCTACACTATCTCAAAATCAGAACTGATTTCTGCAGGCTCTTACTTATGAAACATAGTTCAGTAAACATAACCTGAGCCAACAGCCAGGCCTCACTTCCCTTCTCATCAATCATGACCAAAATAAAATGCAAACCTTTCTAATCAGCGATCATCTTCCAAACTCTCAACTTCATTCTGTCTGGCACATCCTTCTCCATCAACACCACGCCTGCCTGCCTTCCTCGAACCCTTCTCCTGCTTAGAGTTTCTTAGATCTCATCACCATTTTCTCTTGTCCTCAAAAGTCCAGCTCCACTGAAGCATGTGACATGTCCCATCTGCTATTCCTGATTGCTGCATACTGCGACCTCAAAATCGCATTCTTTCATTCATTGAAGATTTCACTGCCTGGTTCACAGTCTTTCCCTTCACTACTACTCCTGTGATAATTCCACCCAAGATTGTGGCCTTTTCAGTGCTTTGATCCTTCCATTTCCAACAATCTTCTCCTCAACTGACCTCAGCCGCCCCATTCCTAGACATTTGACCTTATAATTGCCAATAAAGTCACTACTTCCAAACTTCAATTGTAAGCATTCCGCCCGCCCTTTGAACACCAGCATGCTGGCTTGCCTTCCAGGATGCCCTCCCCAACACAACTATTCTTTCACACTTTCAGAATCGAATCCACTGATCCCAGCACCTTTTCCATACACCTTATTCTTCCCACTCCCACTCCCCACCATGTCTTTCTTTCCTTCCTTGCCCATATTATAATAATCATTCCCTTGTAGGACTCTGACCTCTTTTGCTCCTTCCTCCCTCCATGGTACTTTTTATCTAGGAAAACCCCTACTCTAATTAAACCCAGCTTTTTTACCTACTTGATGCCTATATTCACAGAGCTGACTATACCTGAAGATAAAACACAGCCAAGATGACTCAGCTTGCTTTAAATTCATGACACAGATCTCAAAGGAACCCTCGGTAGACTGTTCAATATTCTGTATTTCCCACTTTTCTACTATCAAGATGACTATTTCATACCTCTTTCTTTCTCTCCAACCCTCTAACCTCTGCTTGCTCCTCCTTTTACTCAAGGAACAACTTCACCCCTCATAACACTAAGAAAATAGAAAAAGAAAACTATCTTATCTTCCCATCCCGCCAATCTGCTAATTAGTCTGTACTCACAGAACTACTCTTATTTACAGCAAAATTCCATGAGAGAGTTGTCCACATGCACTGTCTCAAATTTTCTTTTTTTTTTTTAAGATTTTATTTGTTTATTTGACAGAGAGAGATTACAAGTAGGCAGAGGCAGGCAGAGAGAGAGAGGAGGAAGCAGTCTCCCCGCTGAGCAGAGAGCCCAATTCGGGGCTCAACCCCAGGACCCTGGGATCATGACCTGAGCCGAAGGCAGAAGCTTTAACCCACTTTAACCCACCCAGGCGCCCCTGTCTCAAATTTTCTACTCCCATTTTCCCCTAAGCCTTCCCCCCACCAGCACAGCATGGCTGCTCTGGGAAAGGTTATCCCATGACCTCCACGCTGTCAAATCTAATTGTAAGGTCTAGTTCCTCATCTCCCTCAGATTCTCAGCTATTTGAAAGAGCTGATAATTCCTTCCTCCTTAAAACACATTCTTCCTGTGGCTTCTGGACACGAAACCTCTCGACACTCCGTCTTTCACCACCACCCCTTCTTGGACTTTCTTCACTGCACTTTCCTCCTCTCCCTGATCTCTAAATGTCGGTATGCCCTTGACATCAATACTTGGACCTCCTCTGTTCTTTATTCCAGTCACTGCCTCTTTCATCTCATCTCCTTTCACTGCTTTAACTGCCATCTGTATCTTGATGTTTCTCCAAATCTTGATGTTTCCCAAAGTTACATCTCCAATCTCAACCTTTCCCCTGAACTCCAGAATCACATTTCCAACTATGATATCTGCCTGGATATCAATAAGCACCTAAAACGTAGCATATCCAAAACTGAAATCTAGATTTTTCTCATCCAAGCCCCTCTTTCCCATAACCTTTCCACCATAACTGATCCTTCCATTAACTCAGCTGATCCAACCAAAATATGTTTATTGTCCTCTCAGTCTCTAGATCTTACCCCCTACGGAGAATTCATTGGCAAATCCTTCACAATTTATACCTTCAAAACATATACACATCCCACCACTTCTTACCATCTCTATTGCTACCAGCCTAATCCAAACAATTGTCATCTCCTGCTGGGACTACTAGAGTAGCCTAATAGACTTCCCTGCCTAAACACTTGCTCTTTTATAGCAACAACAACAACAAAATCCCTTTGAATTAAAATTTAATCATGTCATTCTCCTGCTCCAAACTCTCTAAGGGTTTCCCATCACTCTACTTTGTATTTATTGTGATTAATAAAATATGAAGCCATAGTCACCACCTCTAAGGCCCTAAATGATCCATCTGGCCCAAGCTCCTTTGCTAGCCTCATTTCTTCCCACTCTGACCCTTACTCATTTCGGTTCAGTTCTCCTCACTGTTCCTCAAATAAGGCAAGCAATCACCCTCAGACACTTAGTTCTTTCTCCGATGCCTGTTACATTCTTCCCTCAGATATTCACGTGGCTCCTTTGCTCATTCTGTGAAATGAAGTGAAGGTGCTTGGTCTCCTGTGTTCAGTGCACTTTCCCCCACAACTGAAACTGTGTTTGATTCATAATAAACATCCAACAAATATGTCATACGCATGAAGGAACATCCCCTTACAAACCAATCTTCTAAAAAAGAAGTTGTTTATACATGCTTTCTCACATTCCTTGGATCTAATAACTTCTCTAGTCTTGTTAGTATGACTTCTACTCACACCACTCCACTACTCCCCTCTTGCTCTGCTTATAGCACCTCCATGTTCCCAAAGCCTGTGACCCTTTTCTTTTTTTTTTTTTTAAGATTTTATTTATTTGATAGAAAGAGACACAGCAAGAAAGGGAACACAAAGCATGCCAAGCAGAGAGCCCAATAAGGACTCTAACCCAGGATCCTGGGATCATGACCTGAGTTGAAGGCAGATGCTTAACGACTGAGCCACCGAGGGACCCCAACCCTCTTCCGTTTTAATAGCACATGCCCCAAATAACCACTCTCCCCTCGAGAACACTCTTTTGTCACCCAGTACACCAAAGCTGCTGGAGTCAAAGGTTACAAATGGTTGCCACATTGCCAAAACTGATGATTAATTCTAAATCCTCAGTTTCTCAAACTCAGCAGGACTTAAAATCAGGCTGACAACTCCTCCATAAAGCAGGCCTCTCCACTCGGCTTTCTGCACACCGTATCTCCTAATTTCCTTCTATGCCAGTGGTACACAACTCCTTTGTCATCCCTTCCACCATGCAAAGACAAAGTACTAAGAGTTCCTCAAAATTCTTAGTCCCAGTTCTTTACCCCTAACTAAAGCTGTCCCCTGAGCTACCGCCTGGATATCTGAGTCCCACCTGGCCCCCTCCACCTTGCTGACAGTGCTCCTTCCTTTAACATGTCTAAAATCAACAGTGACCCCTCAGCTCCAAAGCTTGCTCCTTTTCGTCAATGGTTTTCACCCGTTGTTCGTGGCAGCAACACAGAAATGATCCTTGACACATGGCTCTCATCATCACACCAAATTCTGCTGACTCTACTGCTCTATTAAATGTATTTTCAATCTATCCCCTTCTCTCCATCCTCAGTACAACCATCCAAGCCGGGTCATCACCGCCTCTCCCTTGGATTGCTCTCACGGCCTCCTAACGAGACTTCCCACTGTGACCCTTGCCCTGTTACAATCCATTTTCTACTCTACAGCCCAAGTTATTCCTTTTTTCTTTTTCTTTTAATATAATTCATGTCACTCCTGTGTTTAAACCCCCTAATATCTCTTAGGAGGAAATTAAACTCCTCACGTAAACATGGCCTATCTGCTTTCCTTGTTCTGCGTCTCTGTCCTGCACTCCATCATATTTAACAGTTCACCACACTGAACTACTTTCAGTTGCCTATCGATCCTATGATCTCTTTTTGTGCCGGCTGTTTCCTGTGCCTATGACACTTTTCCTTTATTCTTCCACTACCTAACTCTTGTTCCTATTTCAGGTCTCGCTTTAAACATCACTTTCTCCAGGAAATACTGCAATACTTCCAAATATGCATCAGATGGCTCTCCTATGTGCTAACCACAGCGCCTTGTTTTCCTACATCATGAGACTCATCTCCCTGTAGCCATGCCTCCTTTGTTCATCTCTATATCCCTACAAACCTGTAGATTTCCCTCTTGGGAAGCAGATCATGAGTGTCTTGTCCATTACTGTATCCCCATATCATAAAGTCCTCAACAATTTTTAATAAATGAGTAAGTGTGGGACGCCTGGGTGGCTCAGTCAGTTAAGCGGCTGCCCTCGGCTCAGGTCATGATCCCAGCGTCCTGGGATCGAGTCCCACATCGGGCTCTTTGATTGGCGGGGAGCCTGCTTCTCCCTCTCTCTCTCTGCCTGCCATTCTGCCTGCCTGTGCTCACTCTCTCTCTCTCTCTGAAAAATAAGTAAATAAAATCTTAAAAATAAATAAATAAATAAATAAATGAGTAAGTGTATTTTTATCTGCTATATTGTTTAGTGTTTATTAGCTACCATCCTGGAATAAGCTAATATTTTAACAAGAAGAAACAATGTGTGAATATCCTTTTATTTCCTAATGTTATAATCTACTTTAATCCTTTAGTAAGAAGAAAAAACACAATTTTATAACTAAAAGTGGACATCTGAATACATCATGTATAAATACACCAGGGAAATTAAACAACAGTGAGGCTGATAGCTCTGGCTTCCTAACAGGAAGGGAGGAAGGGAGGGAGGGAAAAATAATCAGAGTGGTAACCTTTGTTACAATTCACTAGGATCCTAGTCAATGTACCTCACTTCAGATGTCAAAACATAATCACACATATAATGCAGTAAAGAATAAAAGTGAGTGTCAAACAATGCAGTACTGAAATGACAGGTACACAGATACCAGGACGTCTAGTAGCGACTTATAAACATATGGTCCTTTAGAGAGTAATATCTTAAACATTTCCTTAGAAGCATTTTAATCAGAGGCAAAATTGTAAGTATAGCCCTAGAGTAATTCTGCAAACCACAGATTCAGAAAACCATGAATCCCTCTGTTGAGTTTAATTCTGTTATGACTTAAATAAGTTCTATATTGTTCTCCAGATTAGCTTCAAAAACATATAATCTGCTCAATTTAAGCAAGATAATTTCTAGCCACAGTACCTTTGGCTACAGAGAGTCAGCAAGCTCTCATCAAAAGTGACTTTCCAGGGAAAGAAAGAAAGCCTAAGGAGTCTTCTACCTTACTAGGTAAAGAAAGAGGGTCTATTACAAAGGACATGAATCCCTTCTTAATGGCAATCAAAAAGGGTACAACACAATTTTATATGAGGAGGTCATGCCTTATCTTTAAGCTTATTTAGCAAAATCACTAAATTAATAACATCTTAACAAACACAATTATTTAAAATCTCTAAAACAAGCTACAAGAATAGGAATAACAACTCTATATAGATCAATACAGGTGCTTATAATAGTCTGTCCCTTAATGCTCACTGTTCTATGCACTAGATATGGGATTATCATCTATATTCCAAGCATGGGGAAACATGTAAATCTCAAGTCACATGGCAGGGATTCCCCTTTGATTTCTGTCACAGGAAGAGCCCATGCTCTTTCACTCTACTGTGTAGAGTGTGTAGCTATCACTGACCTATTGAGGCATATGAGAAAAGCATGGAAGTGGAAAAAAGTGGCCATACTTTTTGGAGAAAAACAGCAATTATCTTACCCTAGAAAAAATTTAGAAATTTAAACCAGGACACTATAAAGTAACTTGTACGTTTTAAATATTTATACCAAGGATGTAATAATCTCTAGACTGGGAGATAACTGGTTGTGTCACTGATGTTATCAAAGCCCCAACCAAAGAAGCCTAATGAAAAGTCATGTGACAAAGCAGTAATAAGTCGTCCTCTGCCACGAGCAATGTGCCTGAAACTCCAATCTTGGGCCACAGAGATCTCACACCCTAATGTCAACATGGTTCAGACACTCAAGGAGTTATAATACTAAACAGTTTGCACATGTGTGAATATTGACGTTTGGAGATAAACCTCACAAGAGAGTAAATTCAAATTTTATCTTTTATTTTTAGAGCACCACATACCTTTTTTGTTTATAGCAAACCTTTGCACAGCATCACCTAAAATCTCTAATTTTTGATAAATGATGAGACCAGCCTATAAAAAAAAACAGAAAAGTGAAAAGAGTATGCTCAAGGTAACCAAATAAGGCTTTATGTCCCATCTTTAGAAAAATCAACAGTGACTCCCAAAGCACCCAAAAGGCTGCATTCAACTTATTATGTTATACAAAGATCTATGTCTTCATTAAATCACCATACCAATTTCGAGAGTGGGTAAAATAAGCTACTTGTGCCTTAAAAGTCTTACATTTTTATCTTTTAATATTCAATATTCTAAGGAGTTATCCAAATCAAATAACTTGTAAATGGGACTCCAACAAAATACAATCAAGTACGAGAAGTCTGTTTTGGCGACACATATCTACTCCCCTATATCGCATTAAATCAGCTGTGAATGTCGGCTTAATGAACAGCCCTCCTTCCAGGCACTGTTAACAGGAACAACTAAATCACACTGATTTTTCATAAATAAAAATACTACAGAACTTGCACAAGTTCTCAACAAGTTCTACGATTTTTTTTAACAGTATGCAAAGGAAAATTATGACCCTATTTCCTGACAAGATTGAATTTTTTTGTTTTGAAAAAAAGGAGTTTCCAGGCCTAAAAACAGATGTGAAAAGGGAAACAGCAAGATATTCATTTACAAATGAAAGTATAAATTAAGGAAAAAGAAATCCACAGGGACATAAAATATATTTCCTAGCAAAAAACAAAACCAAGAAAAAAATAATGCTATACATTAAGCCCAAATTTCAGTATGTATGAGTATGTAAATATGAAAATATAACTGACTAACAGCAGTGGAAAGCTAAATTTGGAGGTAATTTTCCTAAACTTTTAGCATATTTTAAATGTTAATATAAGAAATAATGCCAGTCTCAATATAGAAACTATAATTATTTTTATTCTGAAGTTGCTTATAAATCAAATACATCATCAATACCATTTGTGTTTGCTCAGCCTGTGTTTATTAGCTATCCATGTTTTCAGAGAGATTACACTGATTACATAGAAATTAGACATTCTTTTGGCTTCACGACAATAAAAACTATTAGCAGTGAACGATCCATTGATTGGTACTTGCCAATTAATATTGAGAATTATCAGTTTCACTGTCTTCTTAAGCTTTTTTAATGCCAACCTGACTTAAAATATTTGAGTTTGTACAACAATTACAACAAAATTTTTCTAAAGTAATTTATTATAAGTTTAAAAAACACATTATAGTTTAAAGATCTTTGATACATACATATGCATCAGTGGCTGCATACAGTTTCTGATCCTCAGTGAGAGGAAAGTCATTCCAATTGCTACAGCGGATAGACCTGTCTTTCAGAAGCTGTTTGCCGAAGAGATGTTTAACCAAACCATTCAGGCTCCAGATCTCTGTACATTTCAGCTGGAAGTAAAGAAAAATCAATACTGCAAAGAAGTATTTCTTCCTATTTTCAGGTATTTCTAAATACCAGCAAATGCCCATGCCACAAATAAAGCTGGAAATGTTATACCAAAATATATGGCAGAGTTAGTCCTTAATAAATTTTCCAAATAGTGTAATATTAGTTTCGGGTGTCCCGACATGGTGATTCAACACTTTCACACAACACCCAGGGCTCATTACAACAAGTACATGCCTTATGTCTACCTTTTCATTGGCAACATCTGTCAGCTCCACAAAATTCTTCAAATCGATGTCAAAGTCACATAGAAGCTTCCGCTGATCTCCTTTGATTCCTACACCTGCTTTTTTAATTGCTTCATTTTCAAGCAACATTTTTAATCCCTGAGGAAAAACTGTAACATTTTATTATTATTTCCATAGGTTCTATCAAGTATTACTAATTTATTTTCTACTTTTTACACATGCTATGTTTATATTTAAATTTATGTTTATGTTAAGCTTAAATTCAGAAACACATTCACTTTGAGTATTTTTTTTAAGATTTTATTTATTTATTTGAGTACAGAGGGAGAGGGAGAAGCAGACTCCCTGCTGATCAGAGAGCCCAATGTGGGGTTCAATGCCAGATCCCTGAGATCATGACCTAAGCCAAAGACAGAGGCTTAACCAACTGAGCCACCCAGGCGCTGCCACCCTGAGCATTTCTTTTCTTACCTAAAGCAAAATCCTGACTGATAAATGACAAGAAAAACAACTGGTTTGACTACTTCCTCTGCTAACATTAACAGTATATTCCTGATCACTTAGCCCCTCTAAACTTCACTTCTCTACTGTCTAAACCAGGAATAATAACAATACCTGATGGAGACGTTGTAAAAAAAAAAAAATAAAACAGGGATATGAATGAATCAGGTGGAACATGAATACTTCAATAAATTAAGATGATGAGAAAAGCACCAGCTAATTTAAAAGCTTAATTTTATAGGGATAAGGTTGACATAATACAACTATCAACCATATAAAAATGAAACAAAGAGATACTAACCTGACATAGAAGAAATATGAAACAAATAACATTTGCTCTCTGACACACATAACTGAATCAGTGCAACTCTGCTCTGTTTCCCTTTATTGTACACTGGTGGCCATTCCATGTCAAATCCTACCACACCTCCAGTACACAGATCCGTGCTAAAGGGGAAAAATATAGTGCAGGTGAACTACATTAGTATTTTAACTTCTGTATAACTTCTACATTCCAAAAATTAAAAGACAAGCCAATGTATCTATGTATCATATACATAGTCATATGTATCGCTGTATCTATGATACAAATACCTGATAATGAACAGCCAGAAAATATTAAAAATTCCTTGAAAAGTTGGCAAGAAAAAAAACAGATAATCCTGTAAAAAGGAGGAGGAGCAGTGGAGGACCAGGAAAAGGAGAACAAGGAGCATAGTATCTAGTACTGAGAATGGACATACCTGGGGATTCAGCTATATTTTACCATACCACTTCTTAATAAAGATTTAAAGAAAATGGATATTAAGATTTGCTAAAGTGAGGGTTTTGTTATATTATTTTCTATTTTTGTTTATATTTGCTTATTTTATAATTTTTAAAAATTAAAAATGTATATCACAAAAGAATCTCAACTTCTATTTTGGGCCAAGATGATAAGACATATCTTTCCTCTATGAACAAATAGAAAATTGGACAAAATAGGTACAGACACTGAACAATAGGCAATACAGGACTGTGTTCTCTGAGCAAAAGAAAACCATGGGGGAGCCCTACCGCTGCCCCCACTTTCTACCTGGAACACTTTCCAGACAACAGAACAGGGAGAAGTCAAAGCCGAGCACTGAGTTAGGGAGACAAGGTTCCCAGCCAGAGAGGCTGAGGGAGCTGGAAGAAGTTTCTGGAGAGGTGGGAGCTAGGCCAGAAAGAGGCTGAATAAAGACCAACCAGGGAACCATCGGATGAACAATTCCTAGGGCTTACTTACATGTTCGGAAGAGGCATTAAACTTCTGAAAAGTGGCCTTAGAGAGTCTTGTTGATCACCTGGGGCAGTCAGCGAAGACTCCATGAGGGCCATACCTTATTATCATTGGGCTAAATTACTCCCAGAGTAAAGACTCCTATCAACCTGCCCTAATAAAGCTTAAAAATAATGGCTCAAAGGGTAAAAGCTGATCTTCAGGTAACTTAAATTCCTGACAGAGTAAAGCTCTTTTCTTTGAAAAAAAAAAACAAAAAACAAAAAACAAGCAAACACAACATTCAATAAGGTAAAATCACAATGTCCAATCAAAACTGCTGGCATTAGGAAAAAAACAGGAAAATGTGACCCCTAATCAGGATAAACATCATTTCGTAGAAAAAATAAGTAAAATAATGGAATAGATAAGCACACTGAAACAACCACTATAAATATGCTGAATATGTTCAAATATTTAAAAGAAAACATGAATATGAGAGCCAAACTGGAAGATACTTCCTAAAAAGAAACAAATAGAACTTCTAGAGACAAAAAAATACAATAAAATTAAAAATTCACGCGATAGGATGACAGACACTACAGAAGGGAATAGTGAACTTGCAAACAGCAAAAGAAATGATTCAAACCAAAACACAGAGAGAAAAAGAATTAAAGAAAAACAATATAAGACTGAAAAGGAAAAGAACCCCATGACCAATGACACAGTATTAAGCAATTCAACTGGTATGTATAGAAGCTACCAGAAGGAGAAAAGAATAACAGGATGGGGCAGGGGGGCAGGGGGAACTAAAGAAAAATTTTAAATCTGTTGAGACTAGAACCCACAGGTCTGAAAAGGTCAGTGAACTCCCAAGCAGGATGAAGACTAACCACACTACACAAAGAGACATCATAATCAAATTGTTGAAAACCTGTGATAGCAAAAATCTTTAAGCCAGCCAGTGGAGGGTAAGAAAAAAAAGCCTGCCTATCATAATGCACACAGAATTCATCAGAACTACATTCCTCAAATCACTTATGCTTATTGCCTTTACATATGACATGCTATAGCCCTGACAAAGGTAAGATGGTAGAGTTAATATATAATCGTAACTGACAGATTTTACCTTCTCTATGAGACAAATTTTGTTCTATATAAAGAGACCTAATAGCAGGGCCAGTTAACTAGGAGTGAGGACACTTGAATACTATTTCTAGAATTCATCTACCACCAGGAGATCATAATAGCTTAACTTACCTCTGTATCTTTTAACCATTGCAATGTACAACAGTTTAAAAAAAAAAACAGGTATAATAACTTCAAAGAAGATCTGAATGAATTCCTTCCTTCTTCTTCTCCTTGTAAAATGCTTTAAGAGCCTTGGATTGCATTACTGCATAATCCTAATTTAACAGGGCAATTTTTAAAAATACTAACAGTCATTTCTAATGTTCTTCTTAGGAATCATTTGCTATAACTGTTGCAAACTAAACACAACAGAGCTTATCACAACCATTATTCACTACTAATTTGCTATTTTTAATGAAATATAAAAGGGACATTTGGAGGTTGAATAATTCTTACATTGTTTTTTGCCTTACATTGGTGAAATAAACAATGTGTTTAAGTATTTAAGTAATGAAAGTAACAAAAAATTAGCTAATAGAAAGGATTATGGACAACATGTACATTATACATTTAATCCAGTGATTTTAAGAGTTTTTTAATGTAAAATTAGAACTTGCCAAATGATATTCTACATGTAGAAATGATTATCTGTAGAACACACATTAACTGTAAAATTCAATATACTTATAAATATTGTCATAATAGTTATCTTCTAAGGGTTCAAATTCAAATGAAACTAGAAAATTCAAATCTCTTACCTAATATCTTCTGATAGAAAAGAACAATCACTAGCTTCATAACTAT
Organism: Mellivora capensis; assembly: GCA_004024625.1. NCBI lineage: Eukaryota > Metazoa > Chordata > Mammalia > Carnivora > Mustelidae > Mellivora > Mellivora capensis. The sequence continues at coordinate 9,891 of PISX010003617.1, read as the reverse complement.
AAACAATTGATCCAGTGAATTCTAAGAAAGGGAGGTCATCTTCGAAAACGCTCTTCTGAATAGATGCCTTGAGTTAAATAAAATTTCAAAAAAGCACAAATAAAGTTCACATTAAATAAGAGATATTCATGGAAAAAATACAGTTCAATGGAGCATTCAAATTATGGTTCCAAGTTTTATCAACTAACGTTTTATAGACTAATGAAGTCATAAGGACAATGTAGCAAAAATAAAGCTATCCACTATAAAATTATTTTTCTAAAAAGTTATTTATAAACTCCTATTTTCATAAGAGCACTTATAGTATTAATTTTTTTCTATAATTATATTAGCATTCTAGATGTAATAATGTTGCCTTAAGTTGCTGAAGAATGGCTGGTAGAGGGGCTCCTGGGTGGCTCAGTGGGTTAAGCCTCTGCCTTCAGCTCAGGTCATGATCTCAGAGTCCTGGGATTGAGCCCCGCATCGCATCGGGCTCTCTGCTCAGCGGGGAGTCTGCTTCCCCACCCCCCTCTCTGCCAGCCTCTCTTCCTACTCTGCCTACTCTCTGCCTACACAGAGATCTTTCTCTGTGCCAAATAAATAAAATTTAAAAAAAAAAAAGAATGGCTGGTAGATCTTGTATCTATGAAAACTTAAACATGCTTACCCACAAAAATTCACCAAAGTAAATACCTTTCTAAATTGCCTAAATTAGAACAAACTAATAAGGTCAACCCTACACAGCAAAAAAAAGGTAAAATACAGAGTAAGAATTCCCATTTTAAACCCCATTAAAATTTAGTCCCATTCACCCAATAAATGACTAGGTTGTGGTTCAATCACACAAGCTATTATAACTTAAATGGTGACCTGAAGTTTACAAGTGAAAGCTGACTGATTTTATAGTCAAATGTACACTAAATTTCCCATTAACGAATAACTGGTGAACTGCATACCTTTCCTTCTACTGCAGGACAGGTCTCATTCTGCCCAGACATCCATTCAGGAAGTTTCCGCTGCTGTGGAGTTGTTTCCAACTTTTTTTCATTCATCTTTAATAGGCTCCAGTAAAATCCAAAAAACAATCACTCTGTGAATAAATACAGTGCAATCTTTGAAAAAAAACAAAACAAAACAAAAAAACAACCTCAGAAAGAGGCCTGTGGATATGACGGAAGAACCGAACATGCAAATTTAAAGTTATAGCATTTGGCCCACATATAGGTTTTAAGAGCTAGAATTGCAAAACAAAAGGAAACAGATGTAATATGCTGGATCTAATAATTATATACTCAGTAGTATTTCTTCTTTTTAAAATAAGTGAGCCAATTTAATTCAGTTCTAAGGTTCTAGTAGTTTCAAAATCCTATCATTTTATGACTTTGATCCTTTCAAAGAATAATCTTTATCTCATCACCAATGACAATCCTTGGGTGTGTAAATTCTTACGGATTTTGACATCTTTAATTTTCTTATTATCAGTCCTAAGATCTAAGTAAACTCAGCAAACTGTTGGACTTTTTCACAAGTCTACTTGAAAAATGAATTTTTAGACAGAGAACAGCTTTTCTATATTAAGGGTTTTGTTTTTTTGTTTTTTTTTTTATTAAGCTCTTGGCCTAGTAAGTGAACAAGTTTCCCTAAGAATAAGAGTTTCGGGAGGATATTTTTAAAAACTGTTACTAGCTGTAAGGGCTCTTCGCAATGTAAACCACATGTTAAAAAAGTGGTTATAGAAAACACAATGAATAGGAGAACCATGACAAACTCTTTTTGTTAATGGCAAATGGATCCATACCCTAGCATGACCTAACACACTAAATTGAAGTAGCTTTAATTTCTTAATAAAATCTTTCCAACTCCAATAATAGTCCCTATTATCTCAAATTGCTAGTAAAGGAGCAGCAGTTTCAAATATATACCTGAAGATTCTTATGATGAAACATGTTAATATGAAATAATCACAGCAACTACTTATGATTTAGGATAATCTGTTATCCCTATTGATACTTAGCAATATGAACCCAGAAGAAATTACACAGTCAGCAGTATCAGCAGGTATCCATTTTAACTGCTCATTTTCTCAAGCATAAAGCCCCAAAACTGAGAATACTGATAATTTATAATGGAAACTTTTTTAAGGAAATTTTTAAAAGATTACTCTAGCAAAATTTTCTATATAAAACCAACTCCACCACTCTTATGCATTGGGAAGGAAAGGGTTAAAAACGGGCTAGTAATTCACTCTCCTTACTGGGGGAGAGGAAATGAAAGACCTCAACCAGGGATCCCAGTAATAACACTCATGATCTCAAACCAGATGGTAGCCTTGTAAAACTATCAATGATATTTACTAGCAGAAAAATACCAAAGAGTACCTATCTAGAAAATGCTATTCACAAGATACAGCTCCACTATCTTGACTGCTCATCACAAATGAGCCTGGAATTCAGGATTTATTAATTTATGACTGAAAAATGGGGAGTAGTCAAGTAAGCTGTGTAATTAAAACAATATAAAATAGAGGCATTCCAAAACCAACACAACTTCCTTTGTGCAATTTTTTTTTCCCCACATTGCTCAAAACTATTCTGTTAATCTAAAACCATAACATGTCCTATTGCAAAAGAAAAGGACATTTTTGGAATCCGTGTCTGACAGTCTGGGGATCCTCCAAAAAAAGAATATGCCATCTGCACTTGGTGCTTGCTTGTATTCTTTGAATCATTAGCAAAGTTTGGCGTTGGGTAAGATCTATGATTCACTGAATCAGAATGGACAACTCAAGTTTGGGTGTTACCACTTACATTATATTGGTAAGACAATATATGTAAAATATATGTTTTTATAGTCATAAAACATTTTAAAAATGTTAGTAGTTATTCATACGTTTATATGTGTCACAAATTCAAAACTCTTAACAGGAGAGTTAAAAATTGATCCAAAAGTGTACTTTTTATATATGCTCTGTTCTTGATTTTAAAATATTATTTTTATGAAGCTGGAAAACGAGTTTTGGCTATACACAGAGTAGATAATTTGCAAAACTGCCAGAAAATTGTGGTTTCTGCAAATAATAGACAACTCTATAAAAACACTATAAAATCTTGGAATTTTTTTTACGTAATTCATTCACACTGCCAAAACAGAAATAAACTTCAGTAACTCTTCCCTGAAGCCACCTATAACACCAAAATCATTTTAATTTGAAATGCTTAGTTTTCAGATGTAAAATACTCTCTTTTACACACAAAATTCTGTCTAGATGCTTCCAGGCGAAGAATCTGAAAGTAAACTTGTTTACGGACCTAACATCTTCGTCAAATTTACTTAGTCTCGGGACAGATTAAAAAGCACACAGAAAATTAAGGTTGTAGAATAATTTGCAACAAGGAAATTCTTCAAGTACATAAGGATTTGATCAGATAAAGGTTACTCTCAGAAAGGATCCAAGTCATTGAATGATAGAATTTTTCATTTATATATTTAGCTGTTGTGCTGTTGAGTATAAACAACTTTGACATGTCTTTTTCTAAAATCAAGACTCTTATCCTTTCATAACACTTCATCTTGTACCATTAAAAGATCTTAAATTCCTCTTTGAAATAAATACGGATGGTCCCTGACTAACAATGGTTTGACTTGGGATTTTTCAACATTACAATAGTGCAAAAGCAATACACATTCACTAGCAACCACAGATTTTGAACTTGGATCTTTTCTTGTGCTAGTCGTATGTGGTACGTAAGAACTTCTGTGGTGATGCTGGGCAGCAGCCTGGAGCCACAGCTCCTGGCAACCATTCTGTAACCATGCAACCACTCTGGTTTTCACTTTCAGTACAACATCCAATAAATTACATGAGATGCTCAATACTTTATTATAAAATAGTCTTTCTGTCAGATGACTTTAGCCAACTGTAGGCTAAGCTACGATGTTCGGGGGGTTAAGTGTATGAAATATATTTTCAACTTTCGATGGTCTATCTGGGAAGTCCTGAATCAAATAAGATCTGTAATATACTTTGATTTGCATTGGTTTGGACTTTCCTGGAATCATCCTGCCTATCTACCCACCATTATCTGCTATTTTTCAGTCTTGATCACTTTTTTAAAGGCTACCCTTTAACATTATACACCTGGGATTTTTATTATTTCTTTATTTTTCAATTTTTTGTTTTGAATAGTCCCATTGAACATGTCTCTCAATAGGGTAATTCATCTCATTTGCACTTAGTGTAAGAACATGAGTTTTCTCTCTCATTTTACTTTGATTAGTATTTACCTTACTTTCTTCAGTTTTCTCACTTTTTTTCATTTTTCGTGATTGGCTGAAATTACTATCCATTCTCTTTTTTCCATTATCAATGACAAAATGTCAATTTTTTTCCATCCGACTATTACCATACTATCTCAGCAAAATAATACAACAATATCCCTTTCCCACCATGACCCTACATTTGCACTGTCCTGTTTTTTACCTCCCACCCTTCTAATTACTGTTTTTTGCTGATATGGTTTTGGTTACAGCCTGTCAGTTTTCTTAGTACTGCTCTTCTATTTCAACAATCCTTACTATTTTCCAAATATTTTATAAATTTCATCATCTATTTTAATATAAATGTATTTATAAATTTAAATAAGTATATTGTTTACTATAGTTTCCTCTTCCCTTCACCTTACCCCTCTTGAATCTTTGTTCTGACTCAACTGTTTAGAGAACTCTAAATTATTTTCATCAGGCAGAATACAAAAGTAATAAACTCTGATTCCCTGCATATGTGAAAATGTATTTCTCCAAATAGATAAAATGCTGTGTTTGTTGGCTGATCAAAACAGTCCCTCAGTTATCTGTAGCTATTCTCTTACTGTCTTCTACCTTTTGATGCTGCAAGTAAGAAATTCATTGTTTCTCTGATGCTTTTTCTATTGTGAGTCATCTATTTCCCATCTGGGAACTTGAAAGACTTTCAAGGATTTTTAGATTTTAAGGAGCCTAAGCGTAAGTTCTATTCTCCTTGGGATCAGTGAGTCCTTGGAAAGGGCTCCTTTCCAAGTCTTTTTCTTAAGATCAGAAAACTTTTTCCCCTCAATATGGGTTGAAGTGCATTCCTCCTCCAAAAAAAAAAAAGGGGGGGGGGGTCAGAGTCCTAACCTCCAGTACTTCAGCATGTGACTCTTTATTTGGAAAAAGTCATTACAGAAATAATCAACTTTAAACAAAGTTATTACAGTGGTCTCTAATCCAAACCAAGTGGTGGCCTTACAAAAAGGGGAAATATGGACACAGAGATATCTCAGGCATGCACTGAGAGAAGATGTTGTGAAGAAAGACATCGAAAAAGAGCCACCTACAAGCCATGAAGAGAAGGTCTGAAACAGATCCTTCCCCCACAGTCCTCAGAAGAAACTCCACCAACAATTTGATTTCAGACTTCTGGCCTCCAAAACGATGAAACAATAAATTTCTGTTTAATCATGGAGTATGCAGCACTTAACTGTGGCACCTGCAGCAAACTAATATACCCCTATTTCTAGTTTAGTTATTAATTGCCACTATCTCTTCCCTTTTTTCCTTCTACATTTATTCACATGCTGATGAATTTCTTCCTGCCTGGATTTCTTCTCTTAGACTCTATTTTTTCCTTCCTGACTACCATCTCTTGAATTTTGTTCTTTGTATTTTAAGACACTTCTTACACTTGACTTCCAAGATGCTAATTTCACTCCCAATGGTGATAGTCCTTCTCAGTTTGTCTACTGAATTTTTATAATGTTAAGATCTTAATTGTTAGTTCCAGAAAGTTTCCTATGCTCTAGTTGAGTCTCTCTAAATGTGCTTATTATTTCTTTCTTTTGTAAAGGTTATAATCTAATTCAAATCTCTGTTTCAATAAAAGTCTCCTATTCTGGGTGTTCTTTGGTCTTCTTTCCACTGATGCTGGCTTCCTTAGTTGGACCATTATTTTCCTTTGCCTATAAACTCTATTTATCATCAGCAGTCATCTGCTCTTAGGGTCCCTCAGGAACCTGAGAACAGGACAAAAACTGTTAAGTCTTCCAATGAAGTATTAGGAGGCAATTTCTCTATTAACAGGTCTCCCAAATTGTAATCTCAAGACCTAGACCACCAGCACGCTGAGCTCATCAGTACAACTCCTCTAGAAGTGCTCTCAGACAGGAAAGATGAAGCAGGCATCCCAGAACCAGTTGTTCAGTTCACTCAACAAATACCTATTTCATTTTCAGCCATATTTGTTCTACCACAGTAATTCTACTGAGTATTTTATTTGGGAATTATGTTTCAGTTCCTTTCTTATCCTGCTATTTTCCTTTTCAACCACTTTCAATTTCTTTTTTTTCATTTTCAAATTTTTATTTAAATTCTAGTTAGTTAACATATTGTGTAATATTGGTTTCAGGAGTAGAATTTAGTGATTCGTCACTTACCTACAACACCCGGGGCTCATCATAACAAGTGCCCTCCTTAATACCCATCACCCATTTATTCCCCCCCCACACACCTCCCTCCATCAATCCTCTTCAGGGGTTCTTTTTTGTTTGTTTTTTGCTTGTTTTTTCTCTTTGGTTCTTTTATTAACACATTTCCTGCTGAATCCATTAATAATACTTATAAAGACTTTTAGGGTTTCTTTGTTTAGAAATTATTTTTTAAAGATTTTATTTATGTGACAGAAAGACTATAAACAAGGGGACTAGCAGAGAGAGAAGAAAAAGCAGGCTCCCCGTTGAGCAGGGAGCCCTACCCTGGCCTGGATCCCAGGACCGTGGGAAGGCAGAAGCTTTATTGACTGAGCCACCCAGGCGCCCCTAGAAATTATTTTTTATCAAGGGCCAACTACTCAGCTAAGCAAGCTTGATAGCTGTTGATTTTTCTCAATTACATGATTCTCAGTGCCCACTTCATTTATAAATGAAGGTCTATACCAGGAGTCTACAACATTCCTCAACTTGATGGCACATTCAGAAACGAAAATATTTTTATAGCATACTGGGAAGGCAATCTGAGGGTGTGCATATGACATTTTGTAAAAATTGCGTATCTTCATTGTAAAATTAAACTTTTTAAATAAGAAACTAAGTTGTTTGGATGAACATAACTTTTGCATTTTAGGCTTTCTACTTAAAATGACTACATACAATTCCTGATTAAAACATTTTAACATTTTCTTAATATTCTACATAGTCATCATCACAGGGAAGCTTTATTAGCACAAGTGGTAGCAAATGGCAAAAGAGGCTTTACTCTAAAAGGCTGAAAACTTCTTTTTAACAATTAACCAGCATTCCAACAACTCGACCTCTTTAAATTCTACTTCAAGAATGTTGAAGTTCTCTAAATCTAACAGCTTCTCCTTTTCTTCTATTGAAAACTATGTTAATTCCTTCTGATGATATAAATAAGTTTTGAATACAAATGAATTTTTTATATCAAGTATTTCAATATAGTGTGCTAAAGCTCTGTCATAAGCATACGCTGAAATTGCTCAAGTATTATTAATCCATTCTTAGGATTCAAATGATACCAATTATATGTCACTTCTAAAACTATTTTAACTTCATTCTCCCAAAGCTGAATTATTACTCTGAATCCATAAACTTTTTCAGTACATGTTAATATATTTTCCACATAATCACTGCACTTTCAAATTAATTCAGGCGCTCAAAATGTCCGTTAAGAATACTGTTTATTGAAGCCGGTAAGTATACTTCAACAAATCTGTAAAATAAGAACCATTCATATGGAATAATTTGAAATTTTGTTTTAGCTTATAAATCTTCCTTTAGACTGTTAATACACTTCATTACTGAAATAGCTAACCACATTTCTTCACCTAAAGCTGAAAAGAAGGTACTACAGTAGCTTAGATTTCATTAGGTTCACCATTTTTATGACTTCATTTAATGTGGAGCTCAGAACTACAGGCAATTTTTAATATACAGGACCTTCCTGTGAACAAGATAACTTATTACTTAGAATATCAGGGTTTTTTTTTAATATATTGAACTAAATATACAGACTAAAACCCAGTTATTACCAGTCCCAAACTTCCACTGTTTCCATAATATCTTGTATGTTTCAAGATATTTCCTTTGAATACTTCAGTTTTGAAGCTTCTTTGCCAAGCAAATAATGTCTTTTCAAGCATTTTTCTTCAAGGATTCCTATAGCTTTCTGAGGCCCATTATCAACATTTATGGATTCATATCTACAATGAACACCTTTTCATTAAATAATCTCCTGAACTAGTACTGTCTTCTTCTATGTCTTTGACAAATCTTGAACATATCTTCTAACAAAATAACTGAAAATGGCAACTTTTTCATTTCCTTTGCCTTACTGATCCCAAACACAGCATTCCATACAGGCAGGAAAAAAGAGCAAATTCGGCAAACTAGTGAAATATAGGCTTTACTAACTGAGCAATCCTGTATCTGGTTTCTTGAGCTCAATCTGATGATCACAACCTCTTCAAAAAATTTTGTTCTACAGGCACCTGGGTGGCTCAGTGGGTTAAGCGTCTAGCTTCAGCTTAGGTCCTGGTCCCAGGGTTCTGAGAAGGAGCCCTGAATATGGCTCTCTGCTCAGTGGGGAGTCTGCTTCTCCTTCTCCCTCCCTTTCTGCCTCTCCCCATCCAGCTCATGCTCTCTCTCTCTCAAATAAATAAAATTTTTTAAAAAAGAATTTTATTTTGTGTTCAAAGATGATTTCAAAAGTTCATACTTTTTTTAGTAAAATAGCTGTTTTATGAAAAGGTATCAGAGTATTGTGTCTGACACCCTTATTTCATTTGATTTAGCCTATAAATGGAAACGTCATATAATTCTGAGGTAATTCTTTACTTTAGAGCCTAATTATTGATGAAACATTTAGTGTTACATTTACCTCACAAATCAGATGACTTTACAACTTTTACCAATAAATTAAAGATTACAGTGGGAAAGTAAATATCTGCAGAAATTAAATTTATTTGAATATAAAATGCTTAAAAAATAAAGTGCTTGAAATACTATAAGTCCTTCATTCCTTTGGGAAATGCTTCTTGTCAATTTTTTAGTCTGTCTAAATTCTTGTGTTTTTTTTTTAACAAATCTTATTCCAAAAAACTTCTTTAATGAAAAAGACTAAACAAAAACAGTATACTGAAATATTTTCAGTTCTTTAATAATTTAAATTTTTAAAGTAAGCAAAATATACTTGTAATCAAAATATTTTTAAATGCGGTTCTGAATTTACAAAGGCCTGTATTTCCCTTGTTAAAATCAATGGAATTGTATTATGTTCAATTATTGATTATTTTTAGAAATAGGCACTAGTATAAATTCTAAAAACAAACATATTTTGAAATTCTATCATAATCAGGGTTTGACAAATTGTCACATCAAAAGGCCATAATAATTAAATAATTAAAAGTTACATAACAAGCAAGAAAATAAACAAAATTCATTGTTTTCTGTTAGAAAATACTGATAGATGTCAATAAAAACGTACCTATCGATAATCACTCTCAATGTAAATTGCCTAAATGTGCCCATAAAATGACACAGGGTTGCAGATTGGATAAAACGACAGGACCCATCCATATGTTGTCTACAGGAGACCCATTTCGAACCTAAGGATACACCCAGATTGAAAGTGAAGGGATGGAGAAACATCTTTCATGCCAATGGGCCTCAAAAGTAGGCCGTGGTAGCGATTCTCATATCAGATAAATTAGATTTTAAACTAAAGACTGTAGTCAGAGATACAGATGGACACTACATCATTCTTAAAGGGACTATCCACCAAGATGATCTAACAATTGTAAATATCTATGCCCCCAATATGGGAGCAGCCAATTACATAAGAAAACTATTAATCAAGATAAAGAGTCATATTGATATGAAT